>PVIU01016800.1:0-43924 GCA_004026605.1 Ondatra zibethicus
GATGGAAGAAAGGGAAGGGGGAAGGACAGAAGAAAGGGAGGGAGGAGGGAGGAAAGGAGGAGAGAACCTGAGGACATGTCACAAACACAGTAGCCACCAGCAAGCAGCCCTGTGAACAGCTAACTCTGCCTCCCGAATGCCTTGGAACATCTCCAAAACAAATCAGGCCAGAATGCTCAGCATCAGCAAATCTTCCTACCTCCTATCAGGGGCCTCCCCCAGATGTTAGCTGTAGCCTCTAGCCAAGCAACCGGCCACCCGTTCAAGCCCCCGCAGTTGCACCTCATAAAGATTTTATGGGGCCATTCCATCGCAGAGTGATGGAGGCAATTAACTTCCATCCTGGTTTTATTGTGGAAAGATGTTGCGAGCTTGGTCCAGGAGAGCAATGCCAGGCGCCGGCTCAGGAAACCCGGCCGCCAGGGCTCAGTGGGGTCTTCTCTCAGAGCAGGTGCACAGGCAGACGGGTGGCTCATGGCTAACAGGCTGCTCCACGCTCACCACCCAGGAGGCTGGCACTGAGCCCCGAGGCCTCACTGTCAAAGCCAAGGTCCTGGACAGAACTGGACTCAACCATCCATCACTCAGTGTAGGATGGAGCAATGCTGAATTCACCCCAGAGGAATGCACGGTTATAAAAATCTGTTCTGTCAGCCTTCCTGGCTTACTCCTGCGCCCATTATGAACCCATCTCTCCCAGGGTTGCCAATCCAATTTCATGTCAGACATCTGCAGGGCCGCTTCTGCTCATACGTGACGGAGGACCAGGGAGAACGGAAGGCTTGTGATGTTAGGAGGCAAGAATCAGGGCAATGAAGGACAGAACCGCCGATGTGCTCTGTTCACAGTACTTTGTGTGAAGCCGGCGTTTCCTGGGCAACAGTCTCTGGCCCAGCCTCGGACCGGAGTCTTCTCCATCCCCCTGCCAGGCTGGCAGACCCAGCTTGATGTCACCTCCTCCGCTTTCATTCCTAAGGCTGAGTTAAGATCTCTGGAGACTCTGAACATTGAATTTGGCGACGCGCTAACCACTGTTCCACTCACGGTGAAATTCACACACAGGTGTGTTTTCCAGGGCACAGAATTTCCATTGCCTGGGGACTGGAAAGATGGTTCAGCAGTTAAGAGCATTTGCTCCATGTTTGGCTTCCAGTACTCATATCCATTTACTCACAACCCCCTGTAACTCCAGTTTCAGAGAGTTACAACACCCTCTCCTGGCCTCCATGGGCACTGCACTCATGTGCACATACACATACATAAAATTAAAAGTGAAGTAAATTTTCTTTTAAAACTTCCATTGATGCTGGGATTTAAAAAAAACAAAAACTTTTCAACTATTCTGTCTATTTGTCTGTCTATCTTTCAAGGGACAACACTTGAGGTTATATATATGTGTGTGTGTATACATGTATATATGTGCTTGTATACATGTATATGTGTGTATACATATATGTGTGTATATGTGTATGTATATACATGTAGATGTGTGTATACATGTATATATGTGTTTTGTGTGTATATATGTCAAATATACAGAAATAAAAATATTTTTAAATTTTTGAAGAACGGGCTGGTGCACATGTCTTTACTGCCAGCACTTGGGAGCAGAGATGTGTTCTGAGAGCAACCTGATCTATATAGAAGTTCCAAGCCAGTCGAGTATAAATAGTGAGACTCTGTTTCAGAATAATAATAATAATAATAATAATAATGAGAAATAAAATTAAAATTAAGTTATTCAAATGAGCAAATGGCTAGAACAACCGTAAAAGATACATGTTATCCCTACCCTCCTATAAGCAACCCTAATAAACTCATTGGTCCACCAAATTGGGCTTTTGTGGTATCTTTACTTTGATCTATCACTGGTTTCCAATCTAGGGTGAGTAGATATTTCACAACCTCCTGGAATAGAGTCACATAGCAGAGATCCCTGCGCACTTGTCCAAATCCATACTTCGAAAAGACAATGGAGAGCAATTGTTCTTCCAGGGAGCCAATGTCTGGGCACAGGATCAATGCTTTGCTGAGCTACGGGACAGCTGGCTCTTCCACAGCTTCCCCTGAGCAAGCCTCACTTGAGAGAGGTACGATGGATAACTAAAGACCCAGACATTTGGAGCTGCCTCCATTTACTTTGATATGACCCACGTGCTGGGCTGGGAACCCAAGCTCCTAACTTCTCTCCATCAAGGATAGGTCTGACCTGAAACTTTGAAACTACTGAAGGAAGCTGGGGCGTGATGGGGCATGACTGTAACTCAGGTGCTTAGGAGACTAAGATAAGAGGATCCTGTGGATTCCAGGCTAGCCTGGGCTACACAGTGAGATCCGGCTTCAAAATTTGAATGAAAGAAAGAAGGCAGGAAGAAAATACTTCAAGATATTGGCACAAGGGGCTGGGGAGATGGCTCAGTGGCCAACAGTACTTGCGCTTGCTTTGTGAGCTCGAAGACCCGAGTTGGAATCTCCAGCACCTGTGTAAGAAGCTGGGCATGGCTGTATGCACCTATAACCCAGTGTGAGAGTCAGAGACCGTGGATACAGAGAGTTAGCTGCCAAGCCACATAGGCTACTTGGTTAATTTCAGAACAGTGAGAGATGCTGTCTGGGCGGAAGGAGAAGAGGGGTGAAGAGGGGAGGGAAGGGGACTGTAAATGCTGATAAATACATATTATATATATTTTATTGTATATTATGTACTATACATAATGTATATGAGGATAAAATACATGTATATGAGGATAAAAAACCTTAATACTACTGATGAGAATATAAATTAGTGTGGCAATCAACATGAAGCATCCTCAAAAAGCTAAATATAAAGCAGCTATACGGACCAGGACTACCACTCCCAGATACATGACCAAAGGTATCTAAATCAGCACTCCGCAGACACACTCAAGCTTAGCATGGCACTATTCACAATAGCCAAGTCATGGAGTCGCCTAGGTGTGTGTCCACCCACAGATGAGTGGATAAAAAAACATGTGGAATGGGCTGGAGAGATGGTTCAGCAGTAGGAACACTGGCTGCTCTTTCAGAGGATCTGGGTTCCATTCCCACTGTGAGCACCCACATGGTAGCCCACAAACACCTGGAACTCTAGTTCCAGGGGAGTTGATACCTTCTTCTAGACTCTGAGGGCACCAGGCACACACATGGTGCACAGATATATATGCATACAGAACACCATATATATAAAATAAGAAGAAAAAAGAAAATATGGTGTGTTTATACAACGGAGTAGTATATACAAATATAAAGAAGACTAAAATGAGCATTTGCAGGAAAATGTATGGAATTTGAACGGCATCATGCTAAGTAAAATAAACCAGAATCCAGAAGACAAGTACCATTGTGTAAACTGAAAACAGGTAACCAAACATCAAAGAAAAATTAAAGCAGCTGGGGAAAGGGAGATGACAAAGGAGAAAAAGAGGGAGTAGAAAGATAGGTATACGTCAGGTGCGGTAATGCACACCTTTAATCCCAGCACTCAGGAGGCAGAGGCAGGTGGACCTCTCTGAGTTCAAGGCCAGCCTGATCTACAGGGTGAGTTCCAGGACAGCAAAAGCTACACAGAGGATTCCCTAGCTCAAAAAAAGAAGAAGGAGGAGGAGGAGGAGGAGGAGGAGAAGGAGGAGGAGAAGGAAAGGTATAATCAGAACAAGATACATGCTTGCATAAAAATGTAACAGTGAAACCTACCAATTAGTATAATTAATGAATTGATAATGACCACAATCAAACTAAAGGATAAGGCATGTATGATGGTTAGTTATTGTCAACTTGATAGAATTTAGGATCACCATGGCTAACAGACCTCTCAGTCAATCAGTGAGGGAGTTTCTAGATCAGGTTAACTGAGGTGGGATGACCCACCCTGAATGTGGGCAGCCCCATTCCATGGACTGGGTTTCCAGACTGAATAAGAAGGAGAAAGTGAGCTGAGCACCAGCATCCATCTCTCTGCTTCCTGACTGTGGGTACCAGGTGATCAGCTGCTTCACGCTCCCACCACTGTGCCTTCCCCATCCTTTATACTCTGGGACCATGAGCCAAAGTCAACTTTGATCGTCAAAGTTAACAGTGATTGTCAATTTAACAGTATCTAGGATTTCCTAGGAGACTAGTCTCTGGGCATGTCTGTGAGGGATTAAGTTAGCTGAGTTAACTGGGGTGGAATGTGGATGGCACCATTCCGTGAACTAGGGTCCCAGACTCAACAAGAAGACAGGAAGCTGAGCAGTGTCTCTCATCCCTCTGCTTCCTGACTGCGTATACAACATAGCCAGCTGCTTCAAAGAGAAAACATGGTGTTGAGCTGGAGAAATGGCTCAGTGGCCAAGAGCCCTCAGTACTGTTTCAGAAGACTGGAGTTCAGTTCCCAGCAACTTCCCGCAACTCCAGTTCCAGGAGATCTGGCACCCTCTGCTGGCTCCTTGGGCACCTGCACTCATGTGCACAGACACATAGATACACACATCCTTATAAATAAATCTCTTTAAAACTTCTTAAAGCATTTCTAGTTTTCACATACAGGGGCACTGGGTAGTAGACTAATAATAGGATGGACCACAGTGCACAATTTGCCCATGAGAGAAGAAAGTTCAGCTAATACGTAAACTGGTCAGGCTGTGGGATCTGGAGTATATTTGGGCAGTCTGCCTTTCTAGCAAGCTTCCAAGTGTCCTCCAGGGAATGGTCATGGACCTCACACACCTTTAGTAGCAGAGTTTAAATGGTATTACCTGGGCTCAGGAGACGGGTTTGATGAGTTAAGTCTTTGCCTTGCAAGCCTGGGGATCTGAGTTCAATCCCCAAAGCATGTTAACAAAATAGATTAAAAAAATAAAATAACAGATGTGATAGTGTGAGCTCGCAGTCCCAGCACTGGTGATATGGAAACAGGATGGTCCCTGGGCTCGCTAGCCACTCAGCCCGGCCTACTTGGAGAGTTCGAGGCCAGTGAGAAACTGTCTTTCAAATTAGGTGGTCAGCACTTGAGAAAGTACACCCAGGTTTGCCCTCTGGCCTCCACTCACATACATGAACACATATTCTCCCTCTCTCTTAATCTCCCTTTCCCTCTCCTCTCTCCACCTCACCTCTCCTCTTTCTTTCCTCCCCTCCCCTGCCCCACTCTACTCTCTCTTCTACCCTCTCCTTCTTCCCTTCTCACCTTCTTCCCTCCCTTCCTCTCTTTGAATTGGGACCCTGTCTTCTGCTCTTAGGCTGGGACTTACCCCCCACCAGGGTGTCAGTCCTCTGAACTCCAATGCCGTGTCTACCATCGATCTTCTTGGATCTCCATCATACACGTAACAGGTAGAAGAACTCCCCAACCTCCAAAGTCACAGGAGCCACTTCCTCATGATACACAGCATTGTCTCTTTGGCTTACGATGGAGCTCTGAGCCAAGAGACCTGTGGAAAATATTAAAATACTGTAAGTCAAAGATGGCTTTCCTATAGCTAGCCTACCAAAATCTGTTGCTTAGCAACACAATCGGATGTAAAGTATCAATGGTTTTCCCTTGTGATTGTGTGATTGATTGGGAATGGCGGCTTCTTGACATCACAGGAACATCATCCTGCAAATTGCCAGCACAGACAAACATCAAAATTCAGATCTTGAACTACAATTCTGTTATAGTCTGTCTCCCCATCTGGATCACGTGTTTGAACACTGGGTCCCCAGCCACTGAGCGCTCTTTTGGGAGGGTTGTGGAACATTTGGGTCAGGAGGTAGGACTGGATGAAGCAAGTCACTAGGGGTGAACATTTGAGGGCCGTCACCTGGCTTAACTTCTGGCCCGATTGCTCTGCTACCTGATCAGCCAAGAGGCAAACAAGCCACGTTGCAAGCGCCAGTTGCAAGCAACCTGGACCAAGCCAGTGCAGCCATCATGGCTTCCCTGCACTGCTAGTTTAAATGAGAAATGCACCCCACCAGGCTCATGTGTTTGAACACTTAGTAGCCAGAAGGTGGAGCTGTTTGAGGTTATGGAACCTTGAGAAGGTGGAGCCTCAGTGGAGGGCTTACAGCCGCATCCCATTTCTTTTCCTCCCTCTCTCTTCTTGTGTGGATGAAAATGTCATTGACCAATCTTGCTGCCCCTGCCCCTGCCCCTGTGTCATGCCTTCCCTGCCATGACGGGCTCTATCCCTCAGGAACTATAAGCCGAAATAAGCCCTCCCATCCTTAAGTTTCTTTTGGTCATGGCATTTTATCACAGCAATTGAAAAGAAGCAAAGACACCTTTCATGGTGAACTAAATACACTGAAACCATAAACCAGCATAAAGCTCTCCTCTTTTATGCTGCTTCTATCCAGAATGGGGTCACAGCAATATAAAAATGATTATACAAGTACCCGCTGGATGTGCATAGGCTTTTACCAGTGTGTGTTAGTCAGGGTTTCTACTGCTGCGAAGAGACACCATGACCTCGGCAACTCTCATAAGGAAAACATTTAATTGCGGTGGCTCGCTTACAGATTCAGAGGATCCGTCCACTATAATGACAGGGAGCGTGACAGCGTGCAGGCAGATGTGGTGCTAGAACCAAGAGTCCTATGTCTTGACTCAGAGGCAACAGAAAGTCAACTGACTGTCCCACTGAGTGAAGCTTGAAAAAAAGACCTCAAAGCCTGCCCCCACAGTGACACACTTCCTCCAACAAGACCACACCTGCTCTAACAAGGCCACACCTCCCCTTGGGGGCCATTTTCTTTCAAACCACCACAGACTGTAAGGTTAAAAAAAAAATCTAACTCAAATCATCATTAGAAAGGGTCTATCTTGTCTATCTTGGGCTGGAGAGATGGCTCAGAGGTTAAGAGCACTGACTGCTCTTCCAGAGGTCCTGAGTTCAATTCCCAGCAACCACATGGTGGCCCACAGCCATCTGTAATGAGATCTGGTGCCCTCTTCTGGCCAGCAAGCATACAGACAGATAGAACACTGTATACATAATAAATAAATAAATATTTTTAAAAAAAAGAAAGGGTCTATCTTATGTCCATATTTTATTGATATAACCAAAAAATACCACAGAATGGGTACTTTATAAACAATTTTTTACAATACTAGAAATTTAACTCAGAGCATTGTACATGCTAAGCAACCACTCTCCAGTGAGCCACACTTACAAGTCTCTAGCCCCTCACTGGGGGATTCTAGACAGGGGCTTTACCACTGAGCCACACCCCAGCCCCTCACTGGGGGATTCTAGGCAGGTGCTCTACCACTGAGCCACACCCCAGCCCCTCACTGGGGATTCTAGGCAGATGCTCTACCACTGAGCCACATCCCAGCCCCTCACTGGGGGATTCTAGGCAGGGGCTCTACCACTGAGCCACACCCCAGCCCCTCACTGGGGGATTCTAGGCAGGGGCTCTACCACTAAGTACTCTCCACAGAGCCATATCTGCAAGTCTCCAGTTTCTCACTAGGGGATTCTAGACAAAAGCTGTATGCATGTACATGTGTTTGTATTTCTTTCTCTCTATCCATCTATCTATCTATCTATCTATCCATCTACCTGTCTGTCTGTCGTGTGTGTGTGTGTGTGTGTGTGTGTGTGTGTGTGTGTGTGTGTGTGTGTGTGTGTGTGTGTGTGTGTGTGTGTGTAGACCAGAGCCCAACCACTTCCTGGCCTCAATTCCAATTTTTAAAATTATTTTTATTGAAAAATGTATATAATATATTTCAATTCTGTTATACCCTTTTCCCACCAAACCAACCACTTTTTGAATGGATTGAAGGCCCACTCCTTGAGATAGAACCCATACCTGACACAGCTAAAGTGGCCAAGAATCTGAGACTAGTCAGGTTATGGGTCTAGGGATAAACCTAATACGGTAACTCTGCTAAAAGAATATAGCAATAACAGCCTTGATACAGGGAGGAGTTTGGTCCTGCCTCAACTCGATATACCAGACTTTGTTGACTCCCAAAGGGAGGCCTTACCCCCTCTGAGAAGTGGATAGGAGGCAGGATGGTGGAAGCTGGGGGTGGAAGAAGTGGAGGGAAGGGGGACTGGGGCTAGTATGTAAAACGAAAAAAGAAAGAAAGAAAGAAAGAAAGAAAGAAAGAAAGAAAGAAAGAAAGAAAGAAAGAAAGAAAGAAAGGAAGAAAGGAAGAAAGAAAGAAAGGAAGGAAAGAAGGAAGGAAGGAAGGATATAACAATAAAATGACTCCTAACGATATACTGCTATACCCATATACTACCGTACCCATAGATCAATGCCTTGCTCAACCCACATCAGAGAAGCTGCTTCTTGTAGTAGATGGGAATTAACCCAGAGACCCACAACTATATAATGTGCGGAGAGTGTGGGACTTTGAAGCACTCAGTCCTAAACAGTATGTCTTTTTCAAACCCCCTTCCTCAAGGCTCAGGAGTCTATGTGGAAGAGGAAGCAGAAAGACTGTAAGAGCCAGAGGTGACAGATGACTCCAAGACAGGATGGAGGCATAGATGAACTCAGGGACAGGTTTAGCACACAGAGACCCGCACAGGTTCAAGCCAGATGGGGTCCCAGCACCAAGAGAGAGAAGTAGACACGGGGTCCCATCCCTAACCAAGAAGTTCTCTGCAACTGATACCCGCTGACAAAGGAAAAATAAGTTTTCTATCATCCTAATTGTTGCTGCCTGGGGCCTCCCAGCCTCTGGTCCTCCCTCACATCGGCAATAAGAAAAAAATGCATTTACTAAACTAGCCAGCAAGTTCCCCTGCCCATGACAGAGTTCAAGAGGTGACCATGGAGCTGGAATCCATGCAGCCCTGACCATTCAGGGCTGCCCGAGCCAGCTCAAGCTTAGAGCTGAGCTATTCCAGCTGGCCGGCTCCCAGCTCGCCAGGAAGCCTGCATCCGAGACCAAAGGAAACAAGAAAATGAGAAAAGGCCTTATCCAGCTGGCAGTAGAGGGTGGCAAACTGCAACCTGCTGATGTCCTTTGCACTTCTGATGTCCCTGCCCACCCTCCCTTCCTCTCCAGTGAGCTAGCTTCTTAGATACCTACTCCCCTCTCCTCTTTCTTCCCTTCCCTTCTCTTCCCTCCCTTTTCTCCCCCCCCCTTTTCCTCTTCTCTCCTCTTCTCCCTCCCCTCTATCTTCCACGGGGCTAGTTTCCTGAAGGCCTCATGAGCTCCCCCGTCCCCACGGCCCTCTGCTCTGTAGTCAGAGTGGCAAATGTGCCCTCTGTCAAGGTACAGTCATTGGATCTAACCTGTCCTCCTTCCAATTAGGCTGCCAGCGCCTGCTGTTGACCTGGCCCCTTTCCCAGCTGAAGGCTCAGATTATCCACACAGGGGTCAAAGACCTCAACCCTGCCGGGGCTCTCTCCAAAGATGATGGAGCAAGAACACGGACCCAGCACCTGAGGCCCAGAAGCACGGTCTCCCCTCATTAAAATTGCGTCCTTCATAAAATGATGCATGGAGACCACCGTGCATTCATCAGCCTCGGGCCCCTCATTTCAGAGCCACAGCTGACAGCTGTGGTGACCAGTGTGACCCTGCACTGGTGTCTTTCTCTTCCTGAACCCAATCTAACAGTTTTTTTCTTTCTCCAGTACGTGATCTCATGGTCCATAAAGCTAACATCTACTACTTGTCTGTCCATCTCTATCTATCATCTACTGTCAACTATTTATATGCCTGTCTCTTATCAATCATCTATTATCTATCACCTAGCAATCACCGATTATAACGAGTCTTTCTCTGTCCCGGCAGCCAGATCCTAAATAATGACACCAGAGACTTCCTATTAATTATGAAAGCTCAGCCTTAGTTTAGGCTTGTCCCACTAGCTCTTTTAACTTAAATTAACCCATTTATTTTAATCTACGTTCTGTTGCAGGGCTCGTTACCTCATCTCTCCATACTGCCCATGCAGCTTCCTCCACGTCTGGCTGGTGACCCTGCCTTTTCTTTCCCAGAGTTTTCTCGCTGCCCACAAATCCTCCTGCCTAGCTACTGACCATTTATCTTTTTATTACACCAATAACAGTGGTACATTTTCACACAGTGTACAAATATCCCACAACAACCTATCCTCATCTATCTACCATGCATCCCTTATCAATCATCAATCTATCAATTATTTACCTACATAATATCATCTATCCATATCTACTTACCCATCACCTACTACTTATCTGTCATCTATTCAATCTATTAATCATCTATCTACCACCTGTCAATCATCTATAAATCAAGCAATCATCTATCTATAATCCACCTATTATCTACCATCTATCAATCCATATCAATAATCTATGATCCATCTATCATCAATCTATAATCATTCATCTCTATCAATCAGCTATATGTTCTCTGCATATCAATTATTTATAATATAGCAAGAATCTACCTATCTATATCACCTAAGTATTTATCTTTCTGAGAGAGAAAGACTCACTCTGCTACCCCATCCTATCCTGGAACTCACCATGTCGCCAAGATAGCCTCAATCTCACAGCAATCCTCCTGCCTCAGCTTCCCAATGGTTGGAATTACAGGCATGCACTACCATGCCAGGAATCTGATGCCTCCTTTCCCAGCAACAATGAGCCACAGAATATTAATGGCTGGTCCTATCTGCTTATTTCCTACAGCATCTCTTCCTGACCCCTGTTAGCTACAATTCTCCAGAGCAAGAGACCAATACAGTAGACATGAGTGTGAACTCTATGGTTTGCATATCTGTACATCCTGATCTATATGTTGACATTTAGTCACTGGAGCAATATATTCAGAAATATATTGGGGTAATAATGAAGTGTCCTCATGAGTGGAATTAGTGCTCTTATAAAAAAGACTGGACCATGGATGTTGGAGAAGTAGAGCCTGCTCAACCTCCACACGTGCATCATGGAAAGAATGTGGCCACATATATGATAGATAGATAGATAGATAGATAGATAGATAGATAGATAGATAGATGATAAAAAGTAGACAGAAGATAGAACAATGATGATAAATAGATAATAGACAGATAGATAGAATTATCTATATAGAGATATAGAGATAGATAGATAGATAGATAGATAGATAGATAGATAGATAGATAGATAGATATTGAAATTAAACAAAGAAGAGGAGGTCTGGTCAACATGACATCCACCTGCTCCTGTGACACCATAGAACTGCACCTACCAAGGACAAGGACATCTGACTCCTGGGGGCAACCATCCAGAAAGACAACACTTCTACAACCATCTGCTGCACCCCTTATTCTCTACCCAGGTGGCTGTACCCCTCTACCAACACCTTCAAGCCAGCTACTCAGACGCTAGGCACAGGCCAGACTACTAGGGAAGTCCCAAGGTTCAGGGACCCCATACGCCTTCTAGCTGAGAATTAGGTACCATCTGCCTGGAAAGAAACCACTGTCGCCTGTCTCTACTTCCCCACGCCAACTGGGAACAGACTGGAGTGACAGCTGATGGGATCTGAGCACGAGGACATTAAGACGAATCAGCAAACATCATTTCACCCAGGCTTCATGGTATTTTGCTTCTAAAAAGTCAATAGTTGAGCTTGCAAGATGGCTCGGTGGGTAAAGACACTTGAGGAAGCCTTATTTCCCCAGCTCCCATGTACCCACCTCTGCAATAGGAACAAAAAGCCAGACATGGTGGTAAAACCTGCAATCCCAGAACACAAGTTAGCCCCGAGGCGGGAGAATCATGAGTTCCAGGCCAGGCTAGACTACAGAGTGAGATTCTGTGTCAGAGTAAATAAAAGAAAATAAAGCCACAAGGTGCCTCAGGGGATGAAGATGTTTGTCACAAGCCTGATGACCTGAGTTCAATCCCTGGGACTGGGACCCACGTAGCGGAAGGAGAGATTCGACTCAACGTAAATGGTCCTCTGACTTACACACATGCGCGCGCACACACACACAAAGTAATAGACAATAATAGAGTAAAATAAATAAAATAATTTTTAAAGTAAAATCGATGGGAAGAAAAGCAGCATACTGATTTGCGAAGTTTGTAATGTGGTAGTCGGAATGAGAAACGTCCCAAACGTTCAGGTATGGTAACACTTGGTCCCCAGATGGTGGCGCTATTTGATGAGGTGCCGTAACAGCCTCGATTGAGAATGTAGTTCACTGGGGGTGAGCTTGAGGATTTACAGCTTCACCCCACTTCCAGTTTGCTCTCTCTGCTTCCCGTTTGCAGGTGAATATGTGATCTCTCAGCTCCTGCATCCATGCCTGCCTCTGGCTGCCATGCCTGCCCACTATGATGGGTTTTGGTCCCTCTGGAAACTGTAAACCAAAAGTAAATCTCGTCCTTAGATTGCTTTTGGTCATGATGCTTTATCACAGCAACAGAAAAATAGCTAACAGATACGACAAACAGGGACTTATTAGATTGGCCTACAAGACAGGAGCTGAGCAGTCCAACGATGGCCATCTGCATGGTGGGGAGACTGAGGACCCCCGTAGCCTCCAGCTCTCCAAGTAATGGCGCATGACAGCGGAGTATCAAACTGCATAGGCCGAAGCTGGTGAAGTCCAGGGAGAAAAAGCTTAAGTCACATGACCGCTGAATTCCTCAGCATATCTCTGTCGGTAATTGACAGATAAGGCGAGTAGAAATCAGGTAAGTTAGAGTTAGAGGTTTATTGTTTTTATTTTTAACTGCAATAACACGCTTGGGTCTGTGTGAGAGTGGGAACCTGTTAGGTCAGATGCCTGCAGTGTCCAGAAGAGGGCACCAGATCCCCTGCAGCTGGAGTTACAGGTGGTTGTGAGCCGCCGATGAGGGTGATAGGAACTGAATTCAGTACAGGCAAGCTCTTAACCCCTGAACCAACTCTCCACCCATCCCTACCCCCCACCCCCAGTACAACATAGTTCAATTGAGCCGGTGTAGTGTCTTTGGCCTGTAATCCCAACACTCAGGAGGCTGATAGAACCTTGAGGACAGTCTGAGTTCAAGACCAGCCTGGACTACAGCTTGAGAACCTGTCTTTTTTTAAAAGGCTGGATCTGTAGTTCAATGATCATTTGCCTAGGATACCCCAGTAAAAGACTGGGGGTGTAGCTCTGTAGTAAAGCAATTGCCTGGCATGTGTGAGGCTCTGAGTTCAATCCCTAACACCATTAAAAAAATGAAATAAATAAAAGGGTACTAGGCCCCATAAATGTGATCGCCTAGAGTATATCAGTTCCCTGAAACACAGTCTACCCAAAACTCACAGCAGAGACAGGAAGTCTTTATGTGTATCCATCTATTAAAGGCATTGAATCAACAATTAATAATGTTCTAAAACAGAGAGCGCCAGGCCCAGATGGGTTCACAAACATTTAAGAAAGAAACGGTGCCAATTCACTATGATCTCTTCCAAAAAGAAGCAGGGAGAATACTGTCTGAGTGGTTCTGTGAGTCCAGAGCTGTCCTAAAGGCAAAACCAAAGGAAATGCAAGAAAAGGAAACTACAGACCAGTCTTCCTCGTGAACACAGAGGTAAAAATAACACTCAAGGAAGCGTCCACGAATCATGGGGCCAGTGAGATGCTCCGTGGATAGACGGACTTGTTGGACAAGCCTGGCAGCCTGACGTCCAAACAAGTCAGAAGGAGAGAACTGAGTCCACAAAGCTGTCCTTTGACCTCCTCCCACGTGCTTTTGCACAAACACACAAAAACAACAACAAATATGTATGTGTGTATTGTATATATGTATATATATATATATGCATGCGGATCAAATCCAGCAATCTATACAAATTATTAGACAGAGGCTGGAGAGATGGTTCAGCAGCTAAGGTCAGATTCCAGTGTCCATATAACAAGCCAGGTGTCTCTCACACACACCTGTGACCCTCAACTCTGAGGAGGCTGGAGGCAAGAGGATTGATGGGGCTTGCAGGCTTCCGATCTAGCTGGGAAAATATGAGTTTAGGGATTAGAAAGACCCTGCCTCGGGGGAATAGGTGGAGAGGGACAGAGGAGACTATCTGACGCCCTCTACTGGCCTCCACACAAATTCACACACACACAATAAATACTCTTTAAAAGGATAAAAATTAGGATAAAAATTAAAGGCACACACCTTTAATCCCAGCTCTTGGGAGGCACAGGCAGGCGGATCTCTGTGAGTTCAAGGCCAGCCTGGTCTACAGAGTGAATTCCAGGAAAAGCTCCAAAGCTACATGGAGAAACCCTGTTTTAGACCCAAAAAAAAGAAGAAAAGGAGGAGGAGGAAGAAGAATTTAAAAAAAAAAAAAAAACTACACAGCATAGTTGTGGTTTTGGAAAGTGGCGACCAGGGGAAAACGCTGGACCCTTTACAAAGTGCAATGCTGGTCTCGTGGAAGGATTTAGGTCTCATAGGATGGGATTAGTTCTTCCAAGTGCGGCTGTTCTAGAAGAACTAGCCTGGTCCCTGTGTTTTCTGCCTCTCTCGGGTGCTAGCTAACATGTAGTAACAGGGTTCCTTGCCAGAGACCATGCTGCTTGAACTTGTGAGTCGCTGGAGCCTTAAGCCAAATAAACCTCTTTTCTTCCTACATTTTCCAGCTATGGGTATTTTGTTATGATAACAGGAAACAGGTAAACACTAGGGACCACAGAATAGTCGAGGTGACAGGACAATCTTGAGATCCTAAAACAGCAAGTTCTGAGCCCCGCTTGGGCCTTACCAAGGCCTAGTCATTTTTGGCAAATTCCCAAGCTTCTTGGTCTGTCTGTCTGTCTGTCTATTTGTTTTGAGACAGATTCTCATGTAGCCTCAAAATCCCACATCGCCCAGAATAACCTTGTACTCCTCATTTTCTTGCCACTCCCTCCCGAGTGCTGGGATTGCAGGTGTGCACCCCCATGCCCAGTTTTATGTGGCACCGGAGCTGGAACCCAGGCCTTTAGGTCTGCAGGCACGCACTTTACCAACCGCACCTACCTCTGACGCCTTTTCTGGGTTGCTTTTTGACAAGCCTGGAGCCGTTGGTGGCACAGCTGGAGAACAGACAGCTTATCTGGATATCGTGGGGTCCCACTCGGGGATACACTCAGAGTATAGCGACCTCAGTGGTGTGCTCTGTACGGTCCCCCCACAATAGAGGAAAGGCTGGAGGAGCCACGCGCTGAGTGGTTGCTCAAGGAAGTGTTCATCACAACCCTCGGAGATGTGAACCACGGTTTGGTTATCAGAGATCCAGGACACATAGCTGTAACTCCAGGATAACCCCTCTTCTAAGGCCTGGGAGGGAGGGTCGGGATCACGCTACCATCTGGACCAGTCCTTTAGTATGCCCACCTCCCCAATTTGCTCCCCAGGAACCTGAGAAGCAATACAATACAGAGGGGAGGCGGCCACTTAGGCCTCGCTCACGGCCACTGTCAAGGGACTGCAAGCTTGCTCAAGTCGCTTCGGGTGTGTTTTCAGAACAGGAAAGTCACAACAGCAAGCCGGAGCGGCCAGAGCCGCGGGAGGAGGCTGTAGCCAAGGGAAGGCAGATCCAGGTGTGAACCGCAGCTCCCTGGATCTAGAGCTTCTTCACACAGCTCCAAGAAGCTCCCTGATGAATAGAGCCTTGCTCCCACCCAGGAGCACCCTTCCTTGTCCTAGTAGCAGGAACGTGGGGGAAAGACAGCCGCTAGCCTGTCCCTGAAGGATTCTGGATCCTAGGCAGGCGTTCTAAGTCAGACCCCTAAGTCCCTCATTGGTCAAGGGCTAGGAGGCGGAACCTGGCTGGAGGAAGCAGGTCATTGGTGGTGTGTTTTTGAATAGCGTCTCTTATCCTCGACCCTGTGTCTGACTGTTTCTCTCTTTGTGTCCCACCCACTTTCAGGTAAGCAGCTTTATGTCGCCCTACCTCCCTACCGCGAGGTTCTGCTCTGTACAAGCGCAAAGTTGCGGGGCCACCAAATGGAGGCTAAAAGGCCTAAGACTGAATTAAATCCGTCTTTGTTCCTTGAAGTCCTTTTCTTTGGCTATTTTGTCACTGCGACCGGAAGCTGAGCAGCCCAGTGCCCCGGGCCCTAGATGAATTTAGAGGGAACAAAGTGTATTAACAGAAACGTGGCAGCCTTTCCTCATAGGATAGCCATTTAAGGTCTGCAGGATGATTCACGGAGGACCTCCTGATGGCTACAGACCTGTTATCCCAGCTACTCAGGAGATGAAGGGAAAGGGATTAAAAGCAGAAGGCCCGCCCGTTCTAGGCAGTTGAGTGAAACTCTATGTCAAGAACAAACGGTAAAAAAGAGAGGTAGAGAGAGCCTGGAAATAGAGCAGCTGCCTAGAATCTCCCAGTGAGGGCCTGGGGGCATAGCTAGCACATTCTAATAATGTCATTAAATTATCAGTCAGTATCACTGTTGATCCATTGGTGAGGTCACAGTCGTCCAGAGTCAATCGCTCCTAGATGATTAAATCCATCAAGTGGGGAACCAACATTTGGGGGGGGGCACTTTATAGTCAGTACATCGCAAGAGGTCTGTCTATGCGGCTTGGGCGGAGAAGTGATGTTGCCGTCTCTGTTAGGTTTCTTTCGCTGTGATGAACACCGTGACCAAAAGCAGCGTGGGGAAGAAAGGATTTATTTCAGCTTACATCATGGAAGGAGGTCAGGACAGAAACTCAAGCGGGGCGGGAACCTGGAGACAGGAACTGAAGCAGAGGCCACGAAGGAACACTTCTGTTTTCTTGTAGAACCCAGGACCACAGGCCTAGGGATGGCCCCACCCATGGTGCGCTGGGCCCTCTCCCATCAATCATTCGTCAAGGAAATGGCCCCACAGAACCGTCTACAGGCCAATGTGATGGAGGCAATTCCTCGGTTGAGATTCCCTCGTCCCAGATATAATCTAGGTTTGTCTCAAATTGACAAAATCCAAAGCGTACAGCTGCTGCTATGGATCCGATCCACAGTGCTTGGGGAGCTAGCGCTCGCTGCCGGTGTGGCAAGCTCCACATGGAAGCGGCAGCGGGACAAGTGCCCGCAGCAAACCGGAGCCCTATCAGCAGCTTCCTGACACTTGGTCCAAAAGTCTGAGAAAGGGTGCGACCGCAGTCAAGCTCCTCCCACACTCCTCCGCTCCACAGGAACCCTAGCGGAAGGGGCTCCCCATGGCCTTCAGCACTGTACGTCAGACTCAAAGCCAGAACTAAAGACGGATACAGAAAGAACCTAAGAGCCACAAAAAGGCCCACTGGACAAACAGCAGAGTTTTTCTGACCTTTCCCTTCTTTTTTTTTTTTTTTTTAAAGTTTTTTGTTTTGTTTTGTTTTTGCTTTTCAAGACAGGGTTTCTCTGTAGCTTTGGAGCCTGTCCTGGAACTCATTCTGTGGACCAGGCTGGTCTATGAACTTACAGAGATTCACCTGTCTCTGCCTCCTGAGTTCTGGGATTAAAGGCGTGCCCCACCACCACCCGGCTTTTCCCTTCCTTCTTTAAAGGGCTAGAGAGACAGCCCGGTGGTTAAAAACATGCTGTTCTTGTAGAGGACCTGGGTTCAGTTCAGTTCCCAACGACCACATTAGATGGCTCACAGCCACCTGTAACTCCAGCTCCAGGGGATTTGACACTTTCTTCTGGCCTCCGTGGGCATGTGCACTGCACTGTATACACACACACACATACACATACACACAATAGGTTTAAGGAGATACCCAGCCAGCTTGGATCTCATCACCAGCTTCTTGACTCTAAGGTCTCCTGGCAGATCCACTAAACATCTTGACTATCATCCGCCTCTGTGACATCCTCCTGGATATGCGGATCTCATTGCCTCAGAAGCTGAGCTGGTGCCCTCCATGTCAAGTGCTCTCCACTCTGGCATATTTAATAAATTAAATTTTGTGGGGTGTGTGTGTGTGTGTGTGTGTGTGTGTGTGTCTTTAAACTCTCAAAACCCATCCTGGGTGACACACTTCCTCCATCAAGGTCACGTTCCTAAACCTCCCCAAACAGTGCCACAGTGCCACCAACAGGGGACCAAGCGTCAAATACATGAGCCTCTGGGGGACATTCTCATTCAAACCACCACAGATAGTTTTGTGTTACTTTGGCCCCGAGAGACTGTGGAAGTTGCCGCTGTGCAAAGACAGGTCTTGTCACACAGGGATATGAATGTCAGGTGGCCGCATGGACAGACGGCCACTGGGTGAAGCCAAGTGTGGGCTGAGAATGACCTGTAAAGGAAATGATCCCAGCATCTCCATCCTGCTTTGTCGTAACCACATCTCTAGAAGTAGCTATGTTGGATCATGTGCCAACATCGTTCTTGTCTCAGGTCATGGCTCTCCGGTGTGAGCCTGTGTCCTGCTCACCTATATACCTGGCAGGAAGCGTCCCAGGGCTTCCTATTCAGTAGGTTTAGAATTGGACTTCCATGGCCTTTGTATTTCTAGCAAATTTTTCAGGATGTCGGTGAGGAAGGGATGGCAAAGAGTAATGGTATTCCAACCCTGGCTATAATTGGTAATTATGTGGGGAACCAAAACAAATTTTTTAAGGTGGCATGTTTATTCAATGTGGCCATACTGGGTAGAGGTATATAGAGGTCCAGTAACCCATTTGGGTCTTGACATGAGGTTTAGGTTTAAATAGAGGGCAAAAAGTTTGCATAGGGACTGGTGAGATGGCTCAAAGGGTAACGGTGTAGCTGTCAAGCCTAAAAGCCTACAGTCCATCCCTGGAACTCATAGTAAAATATGAGAACAGAGTCCTGAAACTTGACACACACGCCATGGCACCTATGCATGTGTGCATACACACACAGAGTTAGCTAGTCAGTAAATTAACTAAATTAATTAATGTAATAAAGAGGTTTTCATAACTAAACAAGCCCAGTCAAGGTAAGGTTTGCCCATCATTGACCCATTGTTGTCTGTGCTCCTACAAAATGGCCTTGTAAGTAATCAGAAGTGAGGGTTGGGAAGGTGGCTTAGTGGTTAAGACCATGTGCGGCTCTTGCAGAGGACCCAGGTTCAGTTCCCAGCACCGATATCAGGCAGCTCTTAACTGTTTGTAACTCCCGACTCAGGGGCTCCAGCAGCCTCTTCCAACTTTGTAGCACCCTGCACTCACAGAGACAAACTTATATACAGACACACACATATAGAGACAATTTTTTAATAAATCTTTTTTTGTGGTTTTTGGTGTTTTTGTTTTTTGTTTTTCTAGACAGGGTTTCTCTGTAGCTTTGGAGCCTGTCCTGGAACTAGCTCTTGTAGACCAGGCTGGTCTCGAACTCAGAGAGATCCGCCTGCTTCTGCCTCCCGAATGCTGGGATTAAAGGCGTGCACCACCTCCGCCTGGCAACAAATCTTTTTTTCTTTAAAGAAAGTTATAGGAAGCAAGTGAGGGAGTCACTGGGGGAGGGGAAAAAATCTACACTGATGATCGTTTCTGAGAAAATGCCTCTGATACCCAACCTTTTAAAGACCCAACCACCAATCAAGATACCACAATAAAGAACAAACTTCCAACACTGGAGCCCTGGGGTACAAAGCATAACCAAATCATGAGTGATGTTTTTACAAAGAGTCCTCAAGTGATGCTGGCATGAGCCACGATTCGAAAAACCCTATGAGAAAGAGCTATCCAGCTTCAAATTCTACTGCCAGTCATATGCGATTTTGACTACAAAGACATAAAAAGAATCTGGGCATTCCTGTGCTCCCAGCTCTTGGGAGGTGGATGCAGGAGAATTACAAGTCTGAGGTCATTCTCAGCTAGTAAGTTTGAGAGCAGCCTGGGTTCCACAAAACCCTGTCTAGGGAAGCTAGCTCTCAATGGTTAAGACACATTTCACACAAGCAGCGAGCATGAGGACCGGAGCTCAGATCCCAGCATGTACACGAGCTCCCTGTGAGGGGTTTGAAGACGCAATTTAGAGGCAGAGCACGAATGAGATCCCGGCTTCAATCCTCATACCACCGTCAAGAAACGCAAAAAGCACAGGCAGTTTTTGGCCAGGTGTAGTGGCAATGCACTCAGGAGGCAGAGGCCAGTAGAGCTCCGTGAGTATGAGGCCAGCCTGGTCTACATAGAGCCAGAGCTATATAACAAAGAGACTATGTCTAAAAAGAAAATCCTTGTGGGCATGGCAGCCCACCTATATTTCTCCAGCGCTCTCTGAAAAAGTGTAGATAGGGTGTTTCCCAAGAGCATGCTGGCAGGCATGATATTGTAGAGTGAGTTCTGGGTTCAACTGACATTTCAATGTGTAATCAAAATTTAAGAAAATATTTGTGAAATACCTTCCATATTTTCCCATGTGGAGTCTTTGAACACCCAGTGCATTTTGCACTCACAGAACTTCTCGACTTCAATCACATCTACCAGGGCTGAATGTAGATTTTTTTTATGGCTTTGCATAACTAAATAACTTCCAAGTGATGTGAGCACCTTGATCTTGGTTGAACAGAGATTGACCTGTGATTTTTAAACTGAAAGTCTCCCATCCTGGCAAACCATTTTACTCTCAGGGGAAACAGGACAATTGACCAATTTCTCCCACGCATGTTGGCATATTTTCCAGTGTCTCAACGGTGCGTCAGATTTTAAATGTAAAGGAATTAAAATAATGTTGAGCTATTGTGTCAGTTGGCCATGGCAATAAGCTATGAGAGAGATCCTGTCTCAAAAAGTCAAGGGTAGCCAGGTGGTGGTGGCACACACCTTTAATCCCAGCACTCGGGAGGCAGAGGCAGGTGGATCTCTGTGAGTTCAAGACCATCCTGATCTACAAGAGCTAGTTCCAGGACAGGCTCCAAAGCCACAGAGAAACCCTGTCTTGAAAAACCAAAAAAAAAAAACAAAAACAAAAACTCAAAGGTTGGGGATGCAGCTCAATGGTAGAGTGGATGTTCTCAATCTTCCAGTGTGAGAAGCTGGGGAGTATAATTCAGTGTGTTTGAGAACCTACCTAGAATCCCCTCCTTCCCATAGGGGTCAGGGGTGTGGCTCAGTGGTGAAGCACCTGCCTAGAATCCCCCAGTGAGGGGCTGGAGTGTGGCTCAGTGGCAGAGCCCCTGCCTAGAATCCCCCAGTGAGGGAAATTGAAACATGCCTTAATTGTAGAGAGCTTGCCTTGAACCATGGCTCAGCAGTATAACACTTAACTAGAATCTAACAGGGAGGGGCTGGGGTGGAGGGCATCACTCAGTAGGATGTTCTGCACTTAATCCCCAGCACCCCACCACACAAACAGAAACCTTTATGTCACATGACTGTGCACACATTAGAAGCACGACTAAATCATAAAATCTGGTGGCAGAGCAACCTCCCTCTCTTCACCATGCGCATGTCTCTGTGCCCTTCTGGAGTCTCGGTTGGTTTTTATGCTAGTCATGTCCTGAAAAATTGATTTCACCACCCACTGTCAGGTCACAGCCTGCAGATTGGAAAATCTTGATTTGGCCCACTGGGAGCAGGAGCCAGAAAACCAGCCAGATCCTGATCGGAGCCTTGTTTTGTTTCATCACCTGTCAGCTGTTTGGAGATGCTGTACCTCAGGCATGATTCCTTTTCTCATGTGCAGGTCTGACTGGTTGATACTCAACTGCCTTTATTGGTTGTTGTTTTTTGTTTTTGTTTTTCGAGACAGGGCTTCTCTGTGTAATAGCCCTACTTGTCCTGGAACTCACTCTGTAGACCAGGCTGGCCTCAGACTCACAGAGATCCACCTGCCTCTGCCTCCTGAGTGCTGGGATTAAAGGAGTGCGTCACCACCGCCCAGCCACTCAACTACCTTAACCCTCACTCTAAACTTACCGTGTGTTGCCTTTTAGGGGTCTGAATGCATTTGGATGACCTTAAACTTCTGATCCTCTGCCTCCCAGGGGCTAGGGTTATAAATACGTACCACCAAGCTGGCCTCCTGAATACATTTCTACCTGGGCCTTCTAGATCTGTCGAGTCCATTGCAAAGGCATAAACTTATGCACACATGCATTCCCTGGACACGAATGAGTGGCTGTACCTCAGGCACCAGCTGTTGCTAACAGTGAGAATACAGCAGGGAAGCGTCGAAAGTCATTGCTTTTTTAATTTTTTATTATGTTTACTTAAAGAGGGAGAGGAGAGAGAGGGAGAGACAGAGAGATAGAGAGAGAGAGAGAGAGAGAGAGAGAGAGAGAGAGAGAGAGAGAGAATAGATATGGAAGCCAAAGGACAGCTTAGGGAGTTGGTTATCTCTTCCCACCGAGTGGATCTTGGGGATTGAACTCAGGTCATCAAGCTTGGCAGCAAGCGCCTTTACCTGATGAGCCATCCCACCAGCTCCAAAAATCATTGCCTTTATGGAACAGAGATTCTAAGGGAAGGGAGGCAGATTCTTTTAGCTGTTAGTTTTGGTTTTTCCTTTTTTTATTGCTTTTATTGAGCTATACATTTTCTCTGTTCCCCTCCCTTCTTCCCCCTCCCTTCTATCCTCTCCTGTGACCCCCACGCTCCCAATTTACTCAGGAGATCTTGTCTTTTTCTCCTTCCTATGTAGATCCATGTATGTCTCTCTTAGGATCTTCTTTGTTGTCTAGGTTGTCTGGGGTTGTGGACTATAGGTTGGCTTTTTCTTTGCTTTATGTCTAGAAGCCATTTATGAGTGAATATGTACTATATTTGTCTTTCTGGGTCTGGGTTACCTCACTCACAGACCCTCACTATGTAGTCTGCCATGAATTCACTACGTAGCCAAGGTTGGCCTCCAACTAACAAAAATCCTCCTGCCTCAACTTCCAAGCACTGAAATACGAATGTGTGCCATCGCAACCAATATCTTATTTTATCTGTTTACAGTGCTGGGGATCAAACTCAGGGTCTTGTAACTGCTGGGCAAGTGCTCTACCACTGAGCTACAAGCCCAGCTTGAAACCTAGTCTCTGAGTGGTCTGTTAGGTGCGGTGGAGGCATACCCTCACTCCAAGAACTTAAGAGGTAGGAACAGGAAAATCAAGAATTCTGGGCTAACCTGAGCTACAGGAAACCCAATCTCCAAAAATTGAGAAGACAAAAATGAGGGCTGGAGAGCTGCCTTGGTGTTTAAAAGAGAGAAGTTGAGTTGTGTTCTCAGAAACCATGTCAAGTGCCTCATGAGTACCTGAATTCCCGTGAGATTCGATCCCGCTTCTGGTCTCCTGGGGCACACATACCCACAGTATAGACACAACATATACACACAGAGACATAAATAAAAACAAATACTATCTAAACTAAGTAAGGGACTGGGGAGATGGCTCCGTGGTTAAGAACACTGGCTGCTCTTCCAGAGAACCCGGGGTTCAATTCCCAGAACCCACAGAGCAGTTCACAGCCATCTGTAACTCCAGTTCCAGAGGGTCTGACACTCTCTTCTGGACTCCCTGGTCACCAAGCATGCTTATGACACACACACACACAGGCAAAACACCTATATACACAAAATAACGTAATCTTAAAAAAAAATTTAGTTAAAAGTAAAGAAAACGAAGGCTGGGATTCCTCACTTGAGAGTGTGAGCCTAGTATGTACGAAGCCCTGGGCTCCATCTACACCATCGCATAAACCAGATATGCCACTGCACACCTGCAATCCCAGCACTCAGGAGACGGAGGCAAGCAGGTCTGAAGTCTGAAGTTCAGGGTAATCCTCAACCACATAAAGAGTTGAAGGATAATATGAGAGAAATGAGACCCTGTCTCAAAGACAAAATAAAAATAGAGCAATCAAGTACTTATTTAAACTACGTGTGGTGTGTGTGTGTGTGTGTGTGTGTGTGTGTGTGTGTGTGTCTCGTGTGCGCGGTTCCCATGTGGAGATCAGAGGACAAACTACAGGAGGCAGTCCTCTCCTTTCAAGGTCTGGGTCCAGGAGATCTATCTTAGGTCATCAGGGCTTGGCAGCAAGTGTCTTTATCCACTGAGCCATCTCCATGGCCCAATCTTTAGTGAAATTAAAGCAATAGAGGGATGGACAGGCTATGAAATGTACTCAAGATTTTGGGTTTCACACCCTTGTCAGTATGAAGAAGCATAACGAGCCCCTATCTAATAGAAGGGGACTGAGAATGTGAGATTGACAGGCAGGACTATTCCCCTCCCAAAAAAAGTATCCTGTCCACCTGCCTTGCAGGTAGATTGACCCACTACATACCCCCCCCACCAAAGCATTCTGCCAAAGGGCAAAAGCACTAGTCAGTAACTTTAACCTAAAGGATTTCAAAACCTAGTCAGCCATGAAAGACTGGGGTTGGCGGGTACATATTAGCTGAACAGCCCCCCTCCCCCCGACAGCATGCAAGCCTAGGGTTAGAAACACTAGGGATGACTCTCATTCAAATTCAGGTCCGCTCCCCACCCCACCCCCGCACCCTCTCCCCCTCCCTGAGATCCACAGTTACTTCAGCAGCTTTGCACCTATGATCCCGGAGACCCGGGTCCTGGTTCCCGTGCCTGCCTTATCTCTCTCCTCCCTCACATTTTCCGCAGCAACAAAGCCAAACACAGTACCGTGGGGGCTTTCACGCTTCCGTGCGTTTGGACACGGTGTTCCTTCTGCCTGGAAGGCCGCGCAGCTCTCTCTCTGAGCCCCCCCCCCGCTTAAGTGCTCTCATTCAGCCCTCAGCACCCTTCCACAAGGACCCAGCACCCTTCCACAAGGACCCAGCACCCTTCTCTATCTAACCCAAGCCTTGGCTTTGGCTTTGGCTTCGCTGCACGACAATCACCGATTCCTCTAAATCTCTCCCCTGGCAGGCTCAGGCCTTCTCCAACGCTGGAGTTGTTTGTGGAGGAAAGGGGTTGCTCGCTTGACACCCCAGAGAAAGCGCCTAATCCTGAGTTTGAGCGACGACAGAGCATGCACCTAAGCTTAGGTTGGCTCCAAATGTATCCCATAGGGTTCTTCTGTGTCCCAGGGGAACCCCCGAATCTTGCATTCCGGGTGCACCGTGGCGCAGCAGCCCAGCCCCCCTGGCTTGACATCAGCAAGCTGGAGTAGTCCAGGGGGAAGGGCCGCGTAAAATCGCGAGCGTGGACTACAAATCCCGATAGGCATCGCGCGGCCCCGCGACTGGCGCCTGCGCAGCACAGGCCCGGCGTTTGAGTGGCAAGTTGTTTGTTACAGCGAACACCAGCTGCTGCTGCGCCGGGCGCCGCGCTCCGCCGGGCGCTGTTTGCTTGTCCACCCCGTAGCTCGCTGTACCCCGCAGGTCCTCCCCAGGCCTCCTTTTTTTGCAACTTGCCAAGCTTCCTTTTTTCTGGATCGAGTACAAATCAACCCAGCACCGAGCACCGGGCCCCCTTCCCTGGGCCGGTTGCCCCAAGGCTTGGGGCGCGCAGGGGGCGGGGGCCGCTGCTCGTCCCCGTCCCCCCCCTCCCCGCAACTCGGGCCACCGCGGATGATCCGCTGTGGAGGAGCCCTGGGCAGACGATGGAACTGCACATTCTGGAACACCGGCTGCAAGTTGCCAGCGTCGCCAAGGAGAGTATCCCGCTCTTCACCTACGGCCTCATCAAACTTGCCTTCCTGTCTTCCAAGACCAGGTGAGAGAAAGAGAGTATGGGGCGAGGGGATTGGGGGGGCGCGTGGTACCCGCCCCGGGACAGACAAAGAGGCGCACCCCGGGGGGACGCAGTGCAAAACAACTTCATCGCTCCCCCACCCCCCCGGGATTTCTCCCATCCTCCTGCATCGGACAAAGCCACCCCTGTGCTCTCTAGTTGGGGGTCCCTTCCACCCAGATTCCCCCCCACCCCACTGCGCCCCCAACTGCTGCCACCAACACCCAACCCTACCCCCCCATCTCGGTCCCTTCCCTGAGATCCCGAGTAACCTCCCCAAATGGCCTCTGATGCATCCGTGAATGAATGAATGAATGAACGAATGAATGAATGAAAAACAGGTGTGGGGATCCAGAGGTGGAAATTAACAAACTAAACACGCCCCATCCCCCATCCATCCACCACCACCACCACTCCCCTCCTCCTGTTTGGGCCGGCCCCCCTGTAGCCACTGGCAAGCGGGGAGGGATGGCGCTGAGCTCGTCTACCCCAGAACAGAAAAATCATAAAATCATTAGTAGATGTTTATCTCCAGGTGCCTGCGAGGGGAGAGAGGAGGTGCAAGCAGCGGGGGAGGGGCTGCAGGGCCAGGGTCGCTGGTTTCTTTTCTCTTTGGGGGTCCAGCGAAGTGGGAGGGAGGGGGGATTTTGAACCATGGAAGGGGAGGAGCAGGCGTGTTTATGGATCTGCCTGGAGGCTGGTCTTGGATGTTGCAGGGGGAAAAAAAATTAGTGGAAGGCCTTGGGAGGTAAGAAGAAAAAGAAAAAAAATTTTTTAAATCTTGGATTTTTCACATTGCTAGGTGTGCGTTTGACTTCATAAACTCCTGTTGGATTAGAGTCGGGTTACCTTTTTATTTTTTAATTGCCCTTTTTCCCATGTGGAGTGGGAATTAGAGCAAGCAACGGTTAACTTAAACCTCATTCGCTTACCATTATGATGGGGGGGGGGGTCAAGGCGAAGATGTTTCAACCTCCCTGTCTAAGGAATGAGTACTTTACAGGTGAAGATTAAGTTAAATTGACAGCAGACACACACACCCCTCCTTTCTTCCCAGGCTGTCTTGTCTCCTATGGGGTTGAACTCAGGGGAAAGAGCCTGTTAAAAGTTCTTGCTCAGGGACTTGACTTCAACGTTTTGGAGCTTGGTCAGGGCTATTGTTTGGAAGATGAAGCCAGCTAGGTAGCTTTACATCTGTTTACTTTCTTCTCCGAGGGCTGGTCTCTCTGTGGGGACCCAAGGTTTCACCTCCCTTGTCTGAGGGTAGAACCCCTTGCTCCTTAGATGGCCCCAGGTAAATCATTAAACAGGTCATTTGAAAACAAAGCTAACAGCACAGATTCTGAACACTCTCTCTCCCACACCCCCAAGTGCAAAACGCCCCTCTCTCTGTCAAAGCCTTCTAATCCCTACCTTCACTTGCCCTCTGCCCACCCCCAGGCAATCCCTAGGACCCAGAGGCTGGAGGGAACAGAGTTCCAACTTCTGACCTCAGCAGCCTCCAATAGCCCTCTGGTTCCTCCTTTCTTTCTCAGGCTGGAGAAAAGAGGGCTTCAAGGGAGACACTCCTTAGAAAGACAGGAGGAAGGCTGCCTCTGGCTGTTCCCTGTGACTTGGAGAAGGGACCGGCCTTTTTATGGGCATCCCTCATCTGCGGGCCGCTCCCAGGGTCCAAGTTGAAGGTCTCAAATTAAGACCCAGAGACAAGCTCACACTGGCTTACTTCACCACAGGGAAACCTTGTCCCCTTGAAAGGTGGGTACCCCTCCTCCCTTCCATGATAGGCCCAAGTAACCATTTGCAAGATGACTGAGAGGTCAAAGGTCATCTCCTTGTCTCCAGGCACTGACTCTAGAAACCGCCGGGTCTGAGGACTGACAGCCTGCCACCCTTATGCACTCTGAGCCCAGGCGTGGCTTCGTGTTGGAATTAGCCCCAGTGGCCCAGGCCAGGTCACCGTCCTTTCTGTCTCTCTCTCTGTCCCTCCATGAAATGGACATAGCACAGCCCCGCCCACTTCTTTTTCAAAGAACTGCTTGCTGGGGGTGGGTCATTCAATTCATGTAAAAACAGCTGTTCACTTATTTACAGCCATGAACCATGCAGGTTGTAGATCTTGATTCTTCTCCCCCACCATGTTGGTCCAGATTCCTGTTAGCATCTACCGCCCCAAAACAGGGCATCCCCAGAACATCTCACTACCTGTTTAAAAGAAACAATCACTGTTTCTACTGGGCCAAGGCCTTTTGAGGAACCTGGATCCAGAACGCTTGTCTTTACCTATCCCCAGCCCCCAGCAGATAAACTAGTAACACCCAGCGGTGGCCTGCTTTCTCGCCCCTCTTCCCTCCTGTGCATCGTTCATCTCTTCCTGGAATGTCCCCTCCACCTCTGTCAATTCCACTTCAGTCCTCAAGATGATGACATCACCCTGAACCTCCCCAAGCACTCCCCTGCCTCCACCTCCTAGCAGACTTAGTCACTTCCTCTTGCTCTCTCTCTCTCTCTTTCTCTGTCTCTCGATGTCTCCTTGGAGTGGAGCAGGTAGAACATGGGGAAGGGGATAACACTGGAAATACTCACTCGGTGCCTGGGTGCCCTGAACCCAAGGGATGTAGAGACAGACTGTCCCCTCCCTCTCCCTCTGCCTGGCTGAGTGCCCAGTCCAGGGAAGGAAAGGGAAAGCTGGAGTTAAGAAAACATGGTCCAGCAGGGTAGAAGGAAGGAGACCCAGGCCTAGCAAGATGGCTCAGCAGTTTAGGACTGATTGCTGCTCTTGCAGAGGATCTCAGTTCGCTTCCTAGCACCCATGCCAGGTGGCTCACAGCCTTCAGTAACTCTAGCTCCAAGGGATCCAGTGCCCTCTTCTGGCCTCTGCAGGTACCTGCGCTCATGTGCGCGCGCGCGCGCGCGCACACACACACACACACGTGTAAATGTATATGTATGATTTTGAATAAAGAAAGGGGGAACCTGAAGGCTGGCTAGGGCAGTGTGGGAGCCTACCTGAATACAGGGGATTTAAATGATATGCAGTATCTTAATAGGAATTAGGCAGGAGGGGGGATCTAGTCTCTATCTATAGAAATATAGATATGTAAATGATATATATCCTAGTGTGACACAGGGAATGACAACCCCGTGACGTAGCTTTTACAAAGAAGGAACTTGGAACTCAGGGATTAACTTGCTCAAGGTCATGAGATCAGTGATAGAGCCCAAGATCTGAGTCTTCATCTCTGTGGATTAAGCTTTGTTTTTGCCAGCACAGGTTACAAAGGAGGCTCATATTCACCAGTGCCACCAGCCCTTCTGTATGCAGTGTGCTGTTCAGAAAGAGTCACGAGCACAGGATCAAACCACTGACCTTCATATTCCCTTGTGCTCTCTTTCTTTTTTGCAGCACTTAGGATTGGACTCAGGGCCTCCTGCATACATAAGACAAGCACATGCTACCACTGAGCCACACCCCAGCCCCTCACTGGGGGATTCTAGGCAGGTGCTCTACCACTGAGCCACACCTCTGGCCTTTTTCAGTTTTGATTTTGATACAGGGGCCTTATTAAGTTGCCCGGACTGACTTTGAATCACTCTGTAGTCAAGACAAGCCTGAACTCAGGAATTTTCTGCCTCGACCTCCTAAGTAACTGGGAAGACAGACCTGAGCTACCACATCCAACTTCAGTATTTTTCTGGATCCTTAACCTGGTGGTACTCGGGTGTATCTTTCCTCACGCAAAACTTGAGCAGGGTAGCCAGACTCCACTTCTACAAGGGGTGTCTCCTGTTGTCCGGCCCCCAGGTTACTTCTCGGAGATACTATCAAATCCCTAGCTCTGTGCTTGGCTCTGAAATCTATCACACAGTCCCTAAGCACTTAGAACAGCATGTTCAGGGCAGGGGTGGGGGACAAGCCTGGCTCAAGTCCCCGCACTTTCTATCCGCTCATGTTCATTCATTCCTGTCTGTCTCCTCCCCTCCTCTCCCTCCCCCCTCCCACCCTCATATCCTGGAACTCATTAGGATAACTGCCCTTCTCCAGCCTTGAAGTCCTGAGAGTGAGCTTCCACCCCTGGCTTAAGCCACACGCCTATACCTACCTAGGTTTAGTTGTCTTACTCTCGGCAGCTCAGTTTCTTCTCCTCTTTGCAAGCTGTTTGGCTGAGTCAGGTGCAGCTTTTAGAGCTGGGGAGGTGGCTCACTTGGTAAAGTACCTGTCTGCAAGCGTGAGTGGCATGAGTCGGGATCCCCAGTGCTTATATTTAAAAAAAAATGGCTGGGCAGTGGTGGCGCACACCTTTAAGCCCAGCATTTACAAGGCAGAGGCAGGTGGATCTCTGAGTTCGAGGTCAGCCTGGTCTACAAAGAGAAATCCTATCTTGAAGAGAAAAAAAAAAATGGAATGGAGGCTAGAGATGGCTCAGCGGCCAAGAAAACACGTGCTCCTCTTGTAGAGGACCCGAGTTCAGTTCCCAGCACCCACGTTAAGCAGTTGACAACCACCTATAACTCCTGCTCCAGCAAATCTAATGCCCTCTTCTATAACCTGCAATCATGTTTACATATGTGGGGGGGCGGGGACACACACACTCGTACATAATTAAAAAGAAAACTTTGGGGCTGGAGAGATGGCTCAGCGGTTAAGAGCACTGGCTGCTCTTCCAGAGGTCCTGAGTTCAATTCCCAACAACCACATGGTGGCTCACAACCACCTATAATGAGATCCGGTGCCCTCTTCTGACCTACAGGCAGGATACTGTATAAATAAATAAATAAATAAATCTTTAAAAAAAAACTTTGAAAGATGGGGATGATGAGCTTAAGGGTTAGAAGAGACTATCTCAGAAAAGGGGAGTAGAGAAGAAAAAGGGGGAATAGAGAAAAACGGAGGGATATCTCCTGATACCAACCTTTGGTGAAACATACACTCGTGTGCTTGTGCACACACATGCACCCTCACGTGCACATAAGAGTAACTTTTACTATGTACAGTGTGGTGTGGGAAGGACAGCTGTCTGCTCACTTGTGAAACATACACTGTGTGCTTGTACACACACATGCACCCTCACGTGCACATGAGAGTAACTTTTACTATGTACAGTGTGGTGTGGGAAGGACAGCTGTCTGCTCGCTTTTCTCAGAGCCGTGACAGGAAGAGCATGAAGGAGGAGCCATGCCCCTCGGCTCACAGTACGGCACCGCAGTCTGTCGCGGCGGGGAAGGCACGGTGGCACTCATAACCAAGGGGACACCACTAATACTTCTCACATTGTGGCAGGCCAAGAAGTGGGTGACAAACGGGAAGGAGGAGCCCAGCCATGAAAACCTGAAGGCATGCCCACAGTGACTTCACTTCTTCCAGGGAGACTCCATACCCCAAACGCCATGCCTTGAGCTCTGTTCAAGGGCCAAATGTTTAAGCCTGTGGAGGACATCTTACAACCAACATTAATAGATAGTGATGACAGAGCGTATTCTGGGGTGGAGGGCCATAGAGAAGGCTTAGTCATTAAAAGCACATTCTGCTCTTCCAGAGGACCCTAGTTCAGCTCCTAGCGCCCACACTGGGTGGCTCACAACCACCTGTAATTCCAGATCCAAGGGATCTGATGCCCTCTTCTGGCCTCTCTAGGCACCCACACTCATGTGTGCATACCCACACATGTAAACACAATTTTAAAATACCATAAACCATTTAAAAAGTCCTCGTGTCTCGTGTTGTGGTGACCCCCAACCATAAGATCATTCTGTTGCTACTTCATAACTGTGATTTGCTGCTGCTATGAATTACAGTGTAAATATCTGATATGCACCCCCAAAGGGGTCGCAACCAATGGGTTGAGAACTGCCGCGGTGAAGGAGGGAGATGTGAGATGGGCCCTAAGGAAGTAGGAAAGCTGCATGGAGTCGGCGAGGGGTAAGGGGTCTGTAAGAAGAAAAGGTTCTGTGTGAGGAGGATGATGAGAGAGGGTAATGGGAGGCAAAAACTGCAGCAATGCATTAGATGCGTGTGTGAAACTGTCAAAAGAATAACCTGAAGAGAAATGCTTCCTGCTGGGCCTGATGGTATAGGCCTTTCATTCAAATACACAGGAGGCTGAGGCATGAGGATCACAAGTTCGAGGCCTGCCTGTACTAGAGTAAGTTCAAGACCAGCCTAGGCAACTTAGCAGGAGCCTGTCTGAAAATTTAAAAAGAATGTTGGGGTATGTAGCTCAGCAGTAGAACACATGCCTACAATCTAACAGTTGCAGGTATGGGCGTGTCTCGGTGGTAAGCACCTGCCTAGAATCCCACTGTGAGGATCTGGGGTGTGGCTCAGTGGTAGAGCCCCTGCCTAGGATCCCCCAGTGAGGGGCTGGGGTGTGGCTCAGTGGTAGAGCCCCTGCCTAGAATCCCCAGTGAGGGGCTGGGGCTCAGTGGTAGAGCCCCTGCCTAGGATCCCCCAGTGAGGGGCTGGGGTGTGGCTCAGTGGTAGAGCACCTGCCTAGAATCCCCAGTGAGGGGCTGGGGTGTGGCTTAGCAGGTAGAACATAGTACCACCAAAAGTGCTAGGAGCTGGGCTGTTCGGTATCAGTTAACCTAAACATGTGATGGTGTCATCAGTTAATCTAACGATGTGTTAATGTCATCAGGACCTTTTTCTTCTCTATCTTCCTGACTGGCCATCCTTAGCAATAGCTGTGTCACTCTATGGAGCAGCTGGGTGAGCTTCATTCTGAACAGGGAGGAACCCAGCTGGAGCAAGTGCTGTGGCTTCCAACAGTGCCCTCCAGCAAAATATACAGGCCCAATAATCTCACCCCGCCACCAAGGCTTACTCGGACTTTCTCACCTTATTGGTTGGAGCTATGTCATATGACCATGCATGAGACTGCTATGGACCAATCAGGATTCACCCCCTTAAGGTGGGACTGACTGCGTGAAAGTTTCTAGCCTAGAGAGGGGGAAGATTCTTTGGGTGGTCTGTCCATCCAGGTGATGGAGGGTAACCACAGTGTGGGGAGATTTGGGGACACATGAGCGCCCTGATCAGGGTGGGTCACGCTACAGCCCCTCTGCTTCGCTTGCCTCTGCCCTCTGTAGAGGTTGTGGCTGGTCTCTGCCACAGCCTTGGAGACCAGCCACAGCCTCAGAACCCATGACCTGGTTGGAGAGGCCAGAGACTGTCACCATGGAAAGTCAGGCTCTTCTGGGCCCCTCCTGTCAGTTAGGGCACTCTAACCATACAGCAGCCCTGAGGAGCAGAAGCCCAATTTTAGTGATAAAGGAACAAAACAGGAATACCCAGAAAGGGGTGGGGAGCTATGGTATGGACCCAAGAATTCAGATTAGGAAAACCTGTTACTCTGAGCACCCAGCCAGATACCCAAGCTGGCCTGGATTCTTGTCACTAGGAGTCTCTTGATAGCCAAGGCCACAACTGGAAAGCAAAGGACATGCTGTAATCTTTGTGTCTGTCTGTCGGGGTCTGGTGTATGCTTATGTGTGCACATATGTGTGAAGATACTATACCAGAGCCGTATTCCAGCCCTTCCCTGGGAGATTCTGGGCAAGCCTGCTATCCCTGAGCAAGACCCTCAGCCCCTTACTGGGGGATTCTAGGCAGATATAATGATACCCCTAAGGTACTCACTGGAGAATCCTAGGCATGCTTTACCATGGTGACATGCGCCTGTTGTCCCAGCGGTTAGAAGACAGAGGCTGACATCCAGTACCTTCCTCTATTGCTCTCCACCTTATCTTTAAGGCATGGCCTCTCCCTGAACCTGAAGCTCCCCAATTCTACTGGTCTGGCTGGCCAGTGAGCCCCAATGATCCTAACTCCACCTCCCCAGATCTGAGGTCACAGGCACACACTGACATGTTTGGCTTTTTACCTTCATGTTGGGAATTTAAACACAGGTCCTAATGGCTGCACTTTTATCAATTGAACCAAACACCTAGTCCCTGTTACGACCTTTAAAAAGTGCTACCGTAGAAAGCACCTACTAGGCATAGTAGGGGCACAGGTCTGTAATTCCAGACTGAAGCAGGAGAAGCATACACTTGAGTTTAACCTGTGCTACAAAACAAACAAAAAAGCCCATTTCATTTGATTGGCCCATAGCTATAGGAAACCCCATAACTGCCACCTGGATTGGACATACATTTAAGGTCCCTGCTTCATACTGCCCTGTACTGGGTCTCTGCATTGCTGCTGTATTAAGGTCTTGCCAACAAACTGGTGCTGAATACCATCGACTAAAGAGACATTTATGCAAGAAGAGCTTAAAGCTGTACAAAGTGTGTCTAGATCTTTATTGCTTTCCGAGGTGAGCTGGGCTGAGGCTCCTGTCGGAGAGTACATTTAGAAAAGATAGGCTAGCCCCAGGAGGCCTCCAGGGAAAACTCAAGATAGCCACACTCTGGCAAGTATGATCGTGGGCAGATCATTTGACCTGTCCTGTTGGTGCTGTCACCTTCTTCACTGAACTGGGGATATAGAGCCTGGTAACCTGTCTTAGCTGAGGTCACAGTCAGAACTGAATGACTTGAAACAAGGTGCAGGGGAGATGGCGTAGTGGGTAAAGTGCTTGCCATGCAAGCATAAGGACCTTAGTGCAATCCCCAGGTCCTGCATAAAAAAGCCAGGCGTGGTAACATGCAAACGGAATCCCAGCACTAGGGAGGCGGAGACAGCTGGGTCCCTGTAGTTCTTTGAACAGTCATCCTAGCCTAATGGAAGAGCCCCAGATCCCAGTGAGAGACTTTATCTTTAAAACATAAAACTAAGGGGCTGGAGGATGACTCCAAGGGTAACAGCTCTTGCTGTGTAAGCATGGGGACCTGAGTTCAAATCCCCAGCACCCATGTAAAAGTCAAGCATGACTCCACACAACCTTTTGCACACATAAGAAAGCAAGAGGGGCTGAAGAGTTAGCTCAGCTGTTTAAGAGTGATCACTGCTCTTGCAGAGGACCTGGGTTTAGTTCCCAGCACCCACCTGGTAACTCACAACAGCTTGTAACTTAAGTTCCAGGGTCAAAATTCAGGCCCCCAGGACCCATATAAATGCTGGATAAGTGTGATAGCCACCTGTAATTCCAGCTTTAGAGGCAGAAACAGGATCCCCAGAATAAGCCAGCAGCCAAACTAGCCTTAGTAACAAGCTTTGGGTTTGATTGAGAGACCCTGCCTCAGGGAATAAGGTAGACAAGCAAGACAGCACATAAGGCAGCAAGCTTGGGCCCCCACACGCACATTCACACACGTGCACACACCGTGCACACATGACCACGTGCATATACCTTATCCACACCACACACCATACACATATGTAAACACATATGCATAGACCACATACATATACCCACATGCTTATGCCAGTGGCACACACCAGACCCATGAGCACTTGTTCACACACTACCCATGAAAACAAATGGAAGAACAGATGGTCTCTGCCCATGGTACAAGGTGAAACCCCTGAGGCCTGACAGGGGCCCCAAACTCCCACCTAGAGGTGACCACTGAGACAGAGTTCAGATGTTTATTCCAAATCCCTCACCATATTTCTACTGCGCTACAATCCTCACATGGGTCTGTAGACATGGCTTGGTTGATAAAGGACATGAGGACCTGAGTTTGGTCCCTAGAATCCGAATTTTAACAAAAAAACAGCTAGGCTTGGTGGTGCATGTGAAATTTCAGTGCTAGGGGAGCAGAGACAGATAGATGGGCCCCTGGGACTGGCTAGCCAGCCAGCCTAGCCTATTCAGTGAGAGACCAGGCAAACGAGGGACCCTGACTCAAAAAAAAGCAAGGTGGACAGCAGCTAAAGAATGACAGCCTCCATGTTGCACAGGAACACACATGTGTACATACTCATGCACACACATTGTCTTAGTCGGGGTTCTATTACTGTGAAGAGAGACCATGACCATGGCAACTCTAAGGAAAGCATTCAATTGAGATTGGCTTATGTTTTCAGAGGTTTAGTCCATTGTCCTCTTGGCAGGAAACATGGAGGCACACAGGCAGACGTAGTGCTGGAGAGGTAGCTGAGAATTCTACATCCAGATTGGCAGGCAGCAAGAGAAAAAGACACTGGGCCTGGCTTGAGCATTTGAAACCTCAAAGCCCAGCCCCAGTGACGCTCTTCGTCCAGCAAGGTTACACCTCCTAGTCCTGGTCAAGTTGTGCCACTCCCTTATGACCAAGCATTCAGAGCTGTGAGCTTATTCTTATGCAGGCCACCACACACATGCACCTGCACACACACAAATACACACGCAACACACATGTACTTAAAAGAATCCTCCTCCTCCTCAGGCTCTCAGCCTGGCCTTTTGCTCCAGGGCTCAGATTCCTGGCAGGGTAGTTTAATCATATTTATGTCAAGTACATGATATAAACAACCTACGAGAGGAAGGGTTTGTTTTGTCTGTGGTTTCAGAGGTTTTGGTCCATCCTGGTGGAGAGAGCATGGCTAAACAGCTCATTTCGTGGCTGCAGGACTGTGTGGTGCGACTGTTCACATCATGGTGAACCAGAAAGAAAAATGGCGCTGTAACAGGAAGGGACCAAAGCAAGATACAGCTCCCACGGACACAGCCAGCCCCCATCTACTTCCTCCATCCAGGCCCCACCTTCTGCAGCTCCATCACTGCTCAGTCATCCATTTGAGTTCTTCTGTTATATATGTGATATATGTATTAGTATGTATGTATGATGCCCACACCACAGCATGCATATGGAAATCAGAGCAGCTTATGGGCAGCTTCTTTCCCTCCACCACGCGAGTCCCAGGGTCAAATTCAGATCATCGGCCTTGGTGGCAAATGCCTTTACCTGCTGAGCCTCACTATTCCCTCTGTTCAGATTTTCAGTCCAGCAATAGATTAAGTCATTGATGGGGTTAGACCCCTTAGGTTCCACTTGTCTCCAGTATGACCACACAGACACCTTTACCATCTCCTGAGTGCCTCTTGGTCCGGTCATTGTCATGGTACGATTAACCATCCCCTCTGGCGTTTAAACTCTTCCTCTGCCCCGCCTATCTCCCACATACCCTATTTTAAAACATCTAAAATAGGTTTGTTTTGTTCTGAGACAGACAATTTTGTTCTGAACAAAACCGGCAGTTTTGTTCCTGTAGCCCAGGCTGGCCTCACACTAGCTATGTGGCTGAGGATAGCCTTGAGTTTATAATCCTCCTGCCTCCACCTCCCAAGTGCTGAAACTACATACCCTCAGCCCCACACCCAGTTTCTGAATTGGTTTTAAAATGCCTGATGTCTCCAGCACTCTCACGGAAGAGCAACAGCGCCCCTTCCTCTCTCACCTTCCAGTGTGTGCCGTAGGGACTCTGTTTGGTGACACCCGAGGCTGGGTCATAAAGAGTAAGCTCTGCCTGGTGTTTGCCATCTCTTGGAGCCTTTGCTTGGTAGGAAGCCAGCCACCCTGTTGTGAGGATACCCAGTCCTCAGGAGGTCGAGGCAGGAGGATCACACATTGAAGGCCAGCCTGGGCTACACGGCAAGACCACGTCTCCAAAAAGAGGAAAGAAAGAGATCAAATACTTTGGTTTTTAAGCTCAGAATCTCTGTTGAACTCCATTTGTTCTGGCATCTGCCAGCTCTTTGAAGGCTGTTGTCTCCTTTGTCACTCTGCTGGAAGGCCCCAGTTGACAATGGTTCCTCTTTCCTTCCTCCCTGACAGGGAATAGCATTTTCTTTTGCTTCTTGGTGGAGCGTCCTGTGATTTGCTGCCCTCCACAGATGTAAGGGGGCCGGAGATGTAGCTCAGTTGCTAGCATGTGTGAAGCCCTGAGTTCCATCCCAACACTGCACATCTCAGCAGTGAGGAAGTGGAGGCAGGAGGATCAGGAGTTCAAGGTCGTTATTGGTAACAGGAAGTAGAAAGCCAGCCTGCACTACTGTTTCTTAAACAAAAACAGAAGAATAGAAAACAAGCCCCAGTGCTTTCAGTGGTGAAAGCAATCGCTGCTCTTTCAGAGAATCCAGGTTCAATTCCCAGCACGCACACAGGGCAGCTCACAGCTGCCTATGGCAGCTCTGTCACCAGGGAATCCACCAACTGCCCTCAGGTACTCACACACAGACATGCGAATAACACGGAATTTAAATTAAAAAAAAAAAAAACTCAGATAGTAAACTTTAAATGAGTAAAGTAATGGCGAAGAGGTGGAAAGATTGGAACCCTCACAAGTTGTTGGTGGGTATGTAGGATACTCTTTAGGAGTGGGACACTGTCTCCAAAAATGTAAAAGCAGGGCTAGCAAGATGGCGTAGCAATTGCTGTCAAGCCTGATGATTTGGGTTCATTCCCTGGAGTTCACATGAGGAGGTGGAGAAGTAGTTCCCACAGGGTGTCCTATGAGCGCCACCCATGAACTATAGCAGTCATGTCCACAGAGACAGACAGGCAAACACACATACAAGTATAAAGAAATCAATTTCTAAAAATTGACAATAGAAAACCGAGTGTAGTGGAACCCAGCTCTCCTCCCAGCATCAAACTCAAGCAGGAGTTTAAGGCCAGCCTGGTCTACAGAGAGCATTGGCAGCCACCTTGAGCTACATAACGGGACCTGGTCTCATCAGAATCTAGGCGAGGAGACTGGAGCGATGGCTCAGGAGTTAGGAGCACTTGCTCTTAGGAGTCTTGCAGAGGACCTGAGTTCTGTCACCAGCTCACAGCCGCACCTTCAGGGGATCTGAGGCCCTCTTCCAGCCTCCATATGCATGTGCACACATACACATAACTAAACATATATATATATGTATGTATGTATGTATATATACATGTATATGTTAATGTGAAAGGGAAGAAAATGAAAAGAATTACATTTGCCTTCTGTGTTTCCCCTGAAGAGTTGGAAGGAGCATCACGTGGGGCCTATACATGCATGTTCCCAGCAACATGATTTACCAAAGCCAAAATAGGGACGAAGCCCAGGTGAACCATGACTTGCTACACACAGGTATGATGAAATACTGTCCACCCTCAAGGACGAGCTGACAGTGGCTGCAGCCTGGATGCAGTTGTAGAAGAACATTGTGCTAAGATATACGTCAGTGGGAGTGGGGAGGCAGGCTGTGCTACTTCTCTGAAGTCCTCAGTAGCTCACTTTGTAGAGACAGATTAGGCACTTGTGAGGTGAAGGCAGAAGGATCAAGAGTTGAATGAAGGTCATCCTTAACTGCATAGTAAGTTTGAGGCCAGCCTGGGCTACATCAAACCCCGCCTCAAAAATAATCACAGAAGGGCCGGAGAGATGGCTCAGCGGTTAAGACTGCTTATTGTAGCCAGGCATAGTGGCACACGCCTTTAACCCCAGCACTTGCAAGGCAGAAGTAGGTGGATCTCCGAGTTTGAGCCAGCCTGGTCTACATAGTTCTAGTACAGCCTGGGCTATATTGTGAGAACCTGACTCAGATCAAAAAAAAGGTGTGGGGAACTCACCCCTTTAATCCCAGCACTCAGGAGACAAAGACAGGGAGATCTCTGTGAGGCCAGCCTGGTCTACAAAGAGAGTTTCAGGACAGCCAGGGCTGTTCTACCTGTCTTGAAAACAAAACAAAAACAAAGACCCAAAAACCAAAACAAACAAACAAAAAACCCTTAATACTCCTGGAAAGGACCTGAATTCAGTTCCCCGCCTTCCAAAGGGCTACTTATAACTACCTGTAATTCCAGCTTGGGGGATCTGATGCCCTCTTCTGGTTTCATGAGCACAGACACTCACAAACTTGCATGTATATATACATATAAATAAAAAATCTTTACAAAAGAGATACTAAAAATAGTAATAGTGTTACTATTCTTGTCTGTGTAATAGCCGGGGGCAAGGGGAGGGGCTCAGAGTTATTGCTTAAGGGTATTGGGTTTCAGTTCTGCAAGATGAAGGAGACAGGTGGCCTTCATGGTTACACAACAGTGACTGTCCCTTCTGCCACAGTACTGTGTAGAGAGTTAAGACGGTACGGTATAGATTCTAGATGCCTTATCACAGTTTAAGAAGTATTTTTAAAAAGGCCTATCATCGCAACTGCACTGGAGGCTGAGGCAGGAGGATGGTTGATTCAAGGCCAGACTGGGTAACTTAGTAAGACACCATATTAAAAGAAGAGCTGAGGGCATGACTCAGTATAGAGCCCCTGCCTAGAATCCCCCAGTGAGGGGCTGGGGTGACTCAATATAGAGCCCCTACCTAGAATCCCCCAGTGAGGGGCTGGGGTGACTCAATATAGAGCCCCTACCTAGAATCCCCCAGTGAGGGGCTGGGGTGTGACTCAGTGTAGAAAACCTGCCTAGAATCCCTAGTGAGGGGCTGGAGTGTGACTGGGTGTTGAAAATTTGCCTATAACCCCCCACCTTGGGCGGGGGCGTGTCTTGGTAGGGGAGAGCTTTCCTAGAAAAAAAGCAAGGGAGGGGGAATTTTCATAGCCTGGACCTAAGATGCTTTCCTCCTGCCCTTGGACATCAGGACTCCAGGGTGTTCAGTCTCTAGATCCCAACACCCGAAACAATGGCCCCTCAGGTTCTCAAGCCTTCAGCTGGGACTGGCAGTTAAACTTCAGCCCCTGTCTCCAGGGTCTGAGGTCTTCACACTGGGGTGAAGACAGAGCTTTTCAGTACCATGGTCACTAATAACATACTGATAATACAGTAATGTGTCATAGTTCTCTAACAAATCTCATCTAGATGGATGAATGATAAATAGGCTGATGATCAATCCATGGGTCAATGATAAATAGGTAGGTAGATAAATAATTGATAGGTAGGTAGATAGATGACACATATATCCATGGACACATAGATTTGTGGATGGGTGGCAAATTAAGTCTACCTGTACAGCTATGGTTTTTTAATGTAGCCCAGGCTGGTCCCAACTCAGAATGTAGCTGTGGATGACCTTGAACTTCTGATCTTCCTGTCTTGACCTCCCAAGTGTTGGGATTACAGGGGTGCACCACCACGTTTAATTTATTGCTAAGCAAGCACTCTGCCAACTAAGCCAGATCTCCAGCCAGAGTGAATTTTTTTCCTAGTGAATACAGAACTGTGCTTATCTGAGTCTGAAATGTTCCTGGAAGGTCACGTGATAAAGGTTGGCTGCCAGCTGCCAGGGCTTTGGGGTAGCAATTGGATTGTGAGGGTTCTGACGTCAACAGTGCATTGATCCATGGATAGACTCGGAACTTATTTCTCAATGAAGCTAAAAGACTTGTGAGAATTTCATACATGTATATGGTGTGTCATAATCAAAACCACTTGGCACTGATGTCTTCTCCCGTTTCCTCCTTCTCCACACCAGCCCCCCCAATTTCATGTCCTCTTTTGTTAATTTTTTTTATTTTATCCTACTTAAAATAACAAAATAAGCCACACAGCGGTGGTGCATGCCTTTAATCCCAGCACTCAGGAGGCAGTGGCAAGCAGATCTTCATGAGTTCGAGGCCAGCCTGGTCTACAAAGTGAGTTCCAGGACAGCCAGAGCTGTTACACAGAGAAACCCTGTCTTGAAAAACAAAACAAAAGAATAAAATAACAAAAATAATTACAAAAGCTGGGTGTGGTGACTCATACCAGGAAGGGCAAGAGGAGGAGGAAGGGAGGAAAGAGAAGAGAAAAGAGAAAAAAAAACTTGACTAAGCAAAGAACACCATCTTGGGACTGGTGCTAAGTGTTGGGAGGGTGGAATCTTAAATGCCCCATTTATCCTTCTAGCCATCTCTCCCCTCACATTTTACTGGGGTGTGAATGCCAGTGCCAGAGGCTGAACTGTGTGGCTCCTCTCTGAGGACCACTAGCCACCCAGAGAAGGTCCAAGAGAGAACCGAGAACCACAGGGAGCTGGAGAGATGGCTCAGCAGTTCCAAGCACCTGCTGTTCTTACAGAGAACCCTGGTTGGGTTCCCAGCACCATGTCAGATGATGCACAACCTCCTGTAACTCCAGCTCTGGGGAATCTGATGCCCTCTTCTGGCCTTTGTGTGTACCTGCACCCCTGTGTACATACATACAGACAGACAGACAGACACATACATTTAAAAATAAAAAGAATTTACAGAGAAAAAGCATGAAACCCCAGCTTCCCCCCGGGGAGCAAACGCATAAACCCCCAGCTTCCTCCCGGGGAGCATCCCATGTTCCCTGGTAAAGTGTAGCCATCACACAGGGTGACTCAGTGAACAGTCAAGACACTGGAATTATAGTCATGCACCCGCCTCCCCCAGCCCCAGGCTTCTTAAATGAATGCACTCGCTAGGCACTCGCTCCCAGGGATGTGGGGACACTGAGCATGGCCATAGATTCCCACCAACCTAAAGTTCCTCATTGGGCAACTTACTAGGGGCCTGCAGTGACCAGAAGAGCCCAGGCTTCAGGAAGGGACACTGTCCCCCACACGCCAGCCTGCCTCCACCATGGTGTGTTGCTGTTGTTTTGTTTGGGGCTTAGTGAGACAGTAGCCTAGGCTTTGTCATGAACTCACAGCAGTCCTCCTGACTCAGCTCCCACGTGATGTGATTACAAGCATAAGATCATCACACACGAGTTTTAGATGATGCTGGGTCTAGAACCTAGGGCCTTGTGCATGCTGGTCAAACACTCTACCAACTGAGCCACATGCTCAGCCCCTTGGGAGGCCAGAGGTTAACTGTGGCTGCTGTTCCGCAGGCCCTGTCCACCTTATTTTTTGAGATGGGGTCTCTCCCCAATTTAAAATTCACCAAATAGCCTAAGCTGACTGGCCAGCGGGCCCCCGGCTTCCCCTGCTGGAATTACAAGTCAGAATGACCACGTTTGACCCTTTCACATGGGTTCCGGAGTCGTACTCAGCCCCTGTCCTTCTCTCCAGCCTTCCACCAAGTGGGTTTAGATCTCACCAGGGGCAGTCAGGTGGGCAGCTAGTGCTTTACAAGCTTGAAGCAACATTTTTAAATCTTTAAAAAAAAAAAAAAACTGATCACACAGGATTTCTAAAAGCCAGGAGAGGATCTGTTGCCTTGGAAAGGGATGGGCCTCCCATCCCTAGGTGCATGCAAATGGAGGCTGTCCAGCATGGCCCTTTCCTCTGTCTCTTACTGCCCTGTCAGGATGATGCCAGGAAATCCCTCCTCTTTTCTGAGACAGGGTCTTGCCATGCCGCTCAGATTGGCGTTCAACTCAGGACCCTCCTGCCTCAGCCTCCTGAATACTGAGTATCTAGGTTTACACTGCCCCATCCAGACTTCTGCCGAGTGCGTCCGTGTGTGGTGTGTCAGTGAGGTGTGTGTGGTGCACACGTGTGCAGGTGGTGTGCCTTGCACTTCCACAGAAGGTGTCTCAGGACCCTAAGTGTCTTCCCCTATCGGTCTCTATCTTGTTGCCTTGAGATGGGGTCTTTTACTGAACAGCAAGCTCCTGGGATCTGCCAGCTGGCTTTTCTCATGGGTGCTGGGTGCTCACACTCAGGTCCTTGAGCTTGTAGGGCAAGTGTTCTTAACCCATGATGCCTTCTCTTTCGTCTTCTGTGGCCTCAGCAGGGACCCTGTGATAAACTGTGCCATTAACTAAATGAGCACTCCCACTTCTCTTCCCTCTGATCTGTGTATTTGGTGCACACCTCTCCAAAGAAGGCTTTCTGGCAGATACTGCCTCCCGTTCACCCACCCTGTCTGCCTTCTGGCTGCAGGTGTGTTTCCCAGATAGGGCTTGGCCTAGCCCAGGTTTGGGGACTTGTGGCCCAGGATGCCCTGGGGAGAGGCCCTGGTGAGGGCCTCTCTCTGCCGGGTGAAAGAAGCGGAGAGTAAACAGATCGAATTTCCAGAGGCAGCCAGGCCATCCACCCAGGCGTCCACACTGATTGAAGACAGGAATGTATTCTCAGAGGTGACTCAGCTCCTGGGCCCCTGATCCAGGCAGCCCTGGGCTTTGGCTTTGCCTGGGTGGTTGGCTCCAGCTGGGCCCAAAGGGAACAGCAGTAGAATTTTGAAGACCAACTGACTTGTGTGACTATATATCAACCCCCTAAAGGCAAGGGAGCACAGCCGATGAGGCCTGTTTGCAGGCTGGGTGATCTCCCAGGTTCACCGTGGAACAGGCAATGCGAGAGGGTGCCTCGGAGACATTTGTACAGAGCCTGGCCTAGAGGCTGAGGCAGGAGGATCTCAAGTTGCAGGCCGGCCTGTGCTACCCAGAAGAAAGGAAGAAGTCAGGGAGGGAAGAGAAAGGAGAAAGGGGGGAAGAGAAGGAAGGAAAGGGGAAAGGAAGGGGTGTGGAGGGAAAAGGAAGTCAAGGGAAGAGGGAGGGAGGGGGTAAAATGCAGCATTTCAGTTGACAGCAACAGTCAGGTAGGGAAAGGAAGGGGTGTGGAGGGAAAAGGAAGTCAAGGGAAGATGGAGGGAGGGGGAAG
>PVIU01016801.1:0-43884 GCA_004026605.1 Ondatra zibethicus
GGGTACAGCCTAGACTGTCTCACCCAGGACTGCCGGGTACAGCCTAGACTGTCTCACCCAGGACTGCCGGGTACAGCCTAGACTGTCTCACCCAGGACTGCCGGGTACAGCCTAGACTGTCTCACCCAGAGCTGCCGGGTACAGCCTAGACTGTCTCACCCAGGACTGCCGGGTACAGCCTAGACTGTCTCACCAAGAGCTGCCGGGTACAGCCTAGACTGGCTCACCCAGAACCATAGTCTAGGTGGCATGTGTTCTCTCAGCCCAATAGTTCTGTCTCTCTTACTATGATGCCGATTATTACATTTTTACCAAGTTTTAGTTTACTTGATGCTTTAAATTTATGCCTTTACCTGTCATCAAAAATGAAGAAATTGAGCTGGTGCCCAACGAGAAGCTTCACCCCGACTGACTACCATGTGTGCTGCTAGAAGGTACTTTGCCTGCTACGGGAGGAAAAAGACAATCATCAATATCAACAATCTACAAACCCTGTGACCTACAACAGTGACCTGACTATAAGATATATTGCTGCAAAAGTGGCAGGAATATTAAAGGAGTAACCCACTATGCTTAGCTTGGATTTAATGTGCACCCCATGAGATGGAACCCGTACCTGACTTTGCTTAAGTGGCCAGGAACCTGAGACTACGAGAGAGTTTGGGTCATAGGTCCTAGAGAAAAGCTGCTACTGGTTCTGATAACAGAACATAGCTGTAAAATAAGTGCTGTTGACATATTGACAGACCCATAAATCAGCGCATCACTGAACCCTCAGCAGAGAAGTTCCTTTTGCAGTAAATGAGAATTAACACAGAGAACCCACAAGTAGACGATATTCAGAGAGTAAGAGACTCTACAGCATTCAGTTTTAAATGGGATGCTTTTATCAAACATCCTTCCTCAGGATTAAGAGATATGTGCAGAAAGAGGGGTAAAAGATTGTAAGAGCCAGAGAAGGTGGTTTACTAGATGGAAACAATGTCATTTCAATACAACAAACAGGTACACATATCATACACCTATGACCTCACAGAGACTGTGACAACATGCGCAAGACCTGAACAAGGTCAAACCAGACAGAATCTTAGCACTGAGTAGGCGAAGAGAATACAAAGTCTTATTCCTAACCAAGAAGATATTTTCAGTTTGATATTTGTGCTGGGAAAGGGAAAATCTGTTTTCTCCAGTGGAGTGGCACTGGGCCCACTCCAGAGCAGATGCCATGTCCAGGAATAGCCAACCAACAAAAAAGAGACTCCATGGTTTTTGCATGTGGTATTGATATTTTTTTGTCTTACTGGTTTTTACTTATTTGTTTTGATTTTTTTTTTGTATTTGGCTTTTGTGTTGGTTTGGGGTTTTTTGTTGGTGTTTTTTAAGAGACAGAGAAAAATAACATGATGTTTGGTGGGTAGGGAGGTGAGAGGGGATCTCAGAGGAGTTGAAAGGGGAAAGAATACGATCAAAGGCCCTCTCGCCTCCATCCAGGCCTAGGAAGGTGTGAATCCAATCTGACTAGGATCCCAAAAAGCCAGTACATGCAGTAGAATCAAATCCCAGTGCCATTATCATTGGCTTCTCAGTCACTCCCCATTGTCAGTCATATTCAGAGAGTCTGTTTCGATCACATGCTCGTTCAGTCCCAGTCCAGCTGGCCTTGGTGAGCTCCCACTAGATCGGGCACACCTTCCCACAGGGCAGGGTAACCTGCCCTCTCTTAAGACTGGAGGGGAAAAAGGGGAGGGGGAGTGGGGGAGCGGGAGGGAAATGGGAGGAGTGGAGGAGGTGGAAATTTTGAATGGTACTATTTATAATGCAATAATAAAAATTAAATGTAGAAAAAAAGAATACGATCAAAGCATATTGAATGAAAATAATATTTTTAAATAATAAAAATTATTGTCCCACTGAGTGACATATATACTTTTCAAAGAAGAAAATGCCACCTCAACAGCCCATGTGTGATGGTGGCTTGCCTGTGATCTTTTCACTTAATACTTAAGTTTCCAATCAAGGCATGCTTCATCAAACACCTATCTGGCTCCTGCATTTTCCTGCCCACTACTGTCACCACATGACTAAACACGGTGCAGGGTTTGACATGCCATCTTACATTTTGTACAAAATTTATTTTATCCCAGTGTGTTCTGAGTATTATCATCTACATGGACATTTGAAACCACTAAAGTATTCACTGGCAGACATTTTTATATCTTTCATCTGTTCCTTGGTTGGAATATTGTCTGTTACAGACAGAATTCCAAGTCCTTCTAACTAACTACCATACTGATTGCCAGTGATAGCGTTGCTTTAGTTTTTGCAAATTTAAAAGCCACGTGGTTGGATCTGAAATTTTACCTATAATTATCATGTTAACTGTAAAATACATGGCTGGTAAGAAATCATTACAAACAAGCTATATATGTGAAATAGTAACTTCTGAATTCATGGTAAAACTAGCAGAATACCATTTTTTTCTCTTTCACCTGTAATTATTTTACTCTTATCTATGTTTAAACCATTATAAAGGTTTGGCAATTTTAGTTTTCTGATCATTTTTGGTTTCACAGATTTATTTTTTTCAGTGAGATTTCTATCACTGTCAAAACATCTTGCTTCAGAAGTTAAGCCACATGCAGAATTATTCCTAACCTGGACAGCTGACAGTTACCATGTGTGAGACAAAACAGTATTTCTCTCCTTAGAGAAAAAAACACAAAATTCTCCATTTCTCCTATCCCTCTTATATACATATACTCAAATACTTGTTGGGAGCATTTGCCTTGAGCAATGGCTGAGGGATATTAATATTATACCTATTAATAATATATAGGTAGCACTACTCAGGCGTATGCCTTATAGATTTACCTGTAAGCAACATGGATAATGAGTGAGAATGAACCCTGTATGTTGTAGAAATGAACTTCTAAAGGGAGGGGTTTAGAAGCAGAGGTAACTTTTTAAAGCATAGGAAAGCTTGAAGCAAACTTTCCCTGAGACAGAGGAAAACCTGGAAACAAAGGAATGAATCATTTGCCCAGTCTGGCATGCGGGGACTGGACGAGAAGCTCATGTGGCAGAGCATCTATACCGTGTTGGGCCTGGTGGCACACACTGTGCTGGGGAGATACTCCCTTTTAGACACTGAGGTTGTCCATTTTAGGATATTCAGACATGATGCCTCAGAAAGATTTATGGGGATATCAGTAATTCATGGAGGACAACATGGCCAAAGAGTCACAGAGCAGGCGCCAGCGCACAGCATGGGAGATTTATTTGTAGGAGATGCAAGCTTTGTGTCCCCATCTTCTTGAATCCTGCATTGTAGATGCCTTGCTTTTCAGTCAGGAGAGATGAGTTATCGGGTGCTTTATGAGGACAGAAGGTTCTCGTGGGAAAAGGAAAACACTGGCCCAGTGAATGCAGGCATCCAGATAACACAATTACAGTCTAGTGTATCATTGGCTGGGCCCACCCAGTTGTATTATGGAACAGGCTATCACAGATGTATACAACAGAATTAGCAGTCAATATAAGAACCATGTGTTCCTTGGTTATCAAGCACATAAACAGTAGATGTGCATCTCTGATTATTTTATTATGTGTATCTGACTCTGTATACAGAGATCATTAGAGGAAAGATTCAATCTGGTGGAAGATACATCAGGCCAATTTGTAATTAGAAATTTTATTCATTCCAGCATGAGGACTGCAAAGCTTTGCAAAGAATATTGGTCATGCACACAGTGCTCTGCTTTCCCAGAGCCTTAAAGCTCTCAACTTTAAGCCTTAAAGCTGCTCAACTGTCTTCAGAGTTTTGCTTTTCCAGAATTTATCAAGAGTGTCAATTCTTTTCTCAAGTGAAAAGAGAAAACAAACTGTACCTTCTTCATGCTTTATACAATCAGGGTCAGGTGTGCAGACTTCCACAGTGCTTTGGAAAAGCAAACAATGGTAGTGAGTTGCTTTTATCATCAGAAACGTGCTAGAAGAATGTTGTAGGAGGCCGCTTGTTCCCTGGCTGCCCAGACTCCCGAAACAACCACACAGAAACTGTATTAATTACATCACTGCTTGGCCCATTAGCTCGAGCTTCTTATTGGCTAACTCTTACATCTTAATTTAACCCATCTCCACTATTTTATATTTTACCAGGAGGCTCGTAGCCTGCTGGCAATGTTCCAGCATGTCTGTCTGCAGCAGCAGCTCCATGGCTTCTCCCAGCATTCAGTTTAGTTTTCCCCACCTAGCTCTACTCTACCCTATCACAGACCTAAGACAGCTTCTTTATTAATCAAAGGTATTCACAGCAAACAGTGGGGACTCCCACATCAGCAGAATGTTATTTAGTGGCACTGGGTAGCATATTTTGTGGAAATCATATTATTGTTTCTTATAAAGCTTGGGTTTTCACCCAATATTGTACAAATAAAACAGTAGCTTGCACCGCTGTGGCCTAATGCCAAGAGTTAACGGACAGCGACAGACAGGCTCTTTACCTTTCTGTTTGGAGACGGCGGTGGACACATTAGAAGCTCAGTTTGAGGTAGTTTAGGAGATAAAAGTCTTATAGGAAATATGCATATAAATTGTCTATGAAAATAGACACAAAAGAGTGTTACACATAGACTTTTGAACTTGTAGATTTTAGATTAGTCAAAACACAATTTTACATTTCCAAACTTTTTTTGTTATGATTCAGCTTTCTTTTTCTTACTGTTTTTATTTTTCTCTGCTCCCCTTCCTTCCTCCCTCTTCCTCTATACCCTCTCCCATGACCCCCACACTCCCAATCTTCAGGAGATCTTGCCTTTTTCTCCTTCCTATTTAGATCCGTGTATGTCTCTCTTAGATGACCCAACTTTCTTATTCCATTAGTCACCTCTGGCTCATTGCTTTTGGCTACTTACGCTTCCGGTACCTTAGCAGCTTCAGTTAATAAAGACCTTTCCTACCCCACTCCCACAGCCTGAGGGCAGTCCAGTCGCTCCTCGCAGGATGCACCGCACAGATGATGGTTCTCTCTCAAGATTAGATGCTCTTGAATCCTATAGTCATTTTTTTTTTGGTATATCCTGTGGCAGAGACTTGACCATAGGTATAGAAATATGTATTAAAATTACATCAGTGGGGCCTGGAGATTATGGTGTCCGGCATCTAGAGGACCTGGGTTAGACCCTAGGACTCGGACAGCTGCTCAAAACGTTTATAATTTCAATTCCAAGAGAATCTGATTCCTTATTCTGGTCTCTGAGAACGCTACACACACATAGTATACAAGCAAAACACCCATTCACATATAATACAAATAAAAATAAATCTTAAAAAATTTTTTCTTCTAGGAAAAGCAAGCTTAGAAAGAGTAGTAATGGCCACATCTGAGACAGCAGCTTCCATTTCGAGGCTAGGGATGCAGCTTAGGAATAAGACACTCCTTTCCTCTAACCAGGCTTGATTCCTGGCACTGGAAAACAAACAGCCCTCAAGGTATTTTGCCTTAAATACTGTGCAAGTACTATGCTGCAATATTATGCATCATTTTATTAATATGCATTTCCTATGTAGGTATTACTTCAAAATGATTATAAATAATACATGCTATTAGTTAAAAGAATTAATTGGGCTTGGTATATCTTTCTAGTGCGAGAATTGAGACTAAATGTAACAAAGTTATCAAAGTCGATTATTATTCACATAGATACTCAGACCTAGACCATTTACCTCAGACCTTTTCATTGCTTCTACGTACTCGGGAGCCTACGTACTCGGGAGCCTTGTCTTGGTTGGCATTGGTTTCTACAGGACCACACTCCTCGGTGTATGGTATCTGAGATGTGGCAGTGATGACCCGTGAACCTTTTTCTGTTTTGTGGGAATTATAGTTCCTTCTAGTTAGGCGGCCTATTCAGAAGAGACAGTGCTGTCAAAAGTATATCACAATAAAAATGAGAGATACACAATGGTTTCTCACTTGGAGAGTCACTAACAGAGGATACAGGTTTTAGCTAAAGTTAGGAAGAATGAAAAGCAACGGAGATGGGTAAGAAATAGAGGAGACAACCATGAGTCTCCAAGGAATTCTTGGGCAGGGAAAATAAATCCAGAGATGTATCATGGGGCAAAACAAAACAACAACAACAAAATAAACAAATAAAAAAATCAAGAGTTGTGAGTTCCAACACAAGACATGGAGGACACATAAGAAGTGAGTAGACAAAGGGGATCAACTGTGGATACAGCCATTTGAAGCCCAGCAGTCACCGGTGATTTGCGTAAAGATGATCTCTTTTTCCCACTTCTTTCTTTTATTGTTTTTATTGAGCTATACATTTTTCTCCAGTCCCCTCCTTCCTCATCTCTACCCTTCTACCCTCTCCTGTGACCCCCCCCCCATGTTCCCAATTTACTCAGGAGATCTTATCTTTTTCTCCTTCCTATGTAGATCTATGCATGTCTCTCTTAGGGTCCTTTTTGTTGTCTAGGGTCTCTGGGGTTATGGACCGTAGGCTGGTTTTTCTTTGCTTTATGTCTAAAAGCCACTTATGAGTGAGTACGTATTATATTTGTCTTTCTGGCTCACTCAATATGTTTTTTCTAGATCCATCCATTTGCCTTCAAATTTCAAAATGTCATTATTTTTTACCGCTATGTAGTACGCCATTGTGTAAATGTACCACATTTTCTTTATCCATTCTTCAGTTGAGAGGCCTCTAGGTTGTTTCCAGGTTCTGGCTATTAAGAACAATTCTGCTATGAACATAGCTGAGCACAAAGATGATCTTCTTATAGGTAAAGACCAGACAGAAATGTATGAAGAACTAAGGAAGTACAAAGATGGCTTGGCTAAGAAGGTATTTGGTTTCATTCGCCTTGATGCTGTTCATGCAAGGTGATAAAAAACAGCAGCTGAAAGAGAAGGGGAATTTCCTGAAGAAGGTGGCTTCTGGAGCAGGGTCTCAAATGATGTGGGAGGGGATATCTGTGCACAGACTGAGAGATGGCAGCAGGTGTCGGTGTGCACTTGCCTGAATGTGACTCAGAGAGCAAAGGTTTCTAACTGAGGGAGCCTCTCCAGCTTTCACACACGCTGTGTGTCATAGCGTGAATGTTCAGGGAGACGGTCTCTGACATTCAGTTCAGGCACATCTTCTAGGTATCACTTTTGTGCATGGTGCAGTCTTCAAAGGCAGCATTCATAATGTTGCTTAACACTGACGAGAGTGCAGCGATGGGAAGAGAGAATAAACTTATCCTCAGTGTTGCTTCTGCTTCGTATTTACTCTACAAATGGTCCTTTACAAATCTGGGATCTAGATGGCCTCTAATTTGATTCATCACCTCTCAAGAGCCGTGCCTGCTTCCTCTTAATAAGTGTGTTTACTTACGTGCTAGTCTGTTGCTTAGACTGCTTTGTTTCTTCCTACTTCTCCTCATTGAATTTTCTTATCTTTTCTCACATTTGTTTCCTTGCGATAGGGCAGGGCTGTTCCTCTTGATCCTGCCACTAACGGGCCACGTCGCCCTCTTCCCACTGAAGCCATCCTTCTCTCTTCTAGTGTGCAGGCACATAAGTGGGTAGAGGAACAGAGGGGTGTCCTCAAAAACGGTGTGTGTGGACCCTGTCACTAGACTTATAGCTCCGTGATTTCTTTCCTGAGGTTCCATGATAATATTTATATCAGTTGTAGCAGTTTAATATTCTTGTTTTCCTGACTTTGAATATGTACTTCAGTGAATGAGCGATTCAAGCTCTGCTATAAACTCAAGAAGTTAAAGGCAAGGAAACAATTTTTTCTATTCAAACTTTAGAATATATGAGAGCTTAAATTCAAGGCCAGACAAATGCTCGTTTTGTGAAATAGTCCCAAGCTATTACATAATATTTAAAATCAAACAAACAAACAAAAAAGTCATACAGCAGGCTGAGGATGGGCTCAGAGAGTGTGTGCCTAGCATACACAAAGCTCTCGCTTCAATCCCCAACACTGCAGAAAACCAGGCACACACTGAAAACCTCAGACCTTGGGAGATAGAGGCAGGAGGATCAGAAATTCAAGGTCATTCTCAGCTAGGTAGTGAGTTCAAGGCTACACTATAGTAAACAAGAGCTTGTCTCAAAAAAAAAACCAGCCAAACAAACAAAATTATCCAAACATGAATTCATAATAATATAAGCACTGTCAAAGAGATGCTACAAAGTCTTATATTAACAAAATCCATTCCAGAAAAAAAAAATCTTGAGTAAATTAAACAAGGAAAAGAAATTTCTCTTTTTAGCCAAGAAATATAAATAGACTTATATTTTTGTTAGAGGAAATGCAGGTAAAGTTAGAGCTAAAAGCAAATTTAAAATTTCATTAAAACTGTATTAGGATATTGGAAATTGTAACAGGACGTAACAAATATTTTTGTTCTTTTCAAGAATAAATAATAACTCAAATAAAAATTATATAAGAGACAAAGAAGTAAATATGACCTTTTATTGAGGAAAAAACACAACATGAAATCTGCACCCTTAGCAGATTTCGAGGACAGCATTTAAAACTGTGCTTCCTGTAGAGTGGTTCTCCAGGAGCCTTCTCTATGCATGGTTAGGACCAGATAGATCTCCCGTCCCTCTTGCCTCCAACCCTGCTGACTGACATTTCACTTTGCTCTGGGAATCTGAATACTCTGGAAGCTTTGTAACTGTGGAAGCATGGGGAATCTGTGTGGTGATAGACTCCTGAGTTCCATCCCGGAAAACCGGACGGATAAAATGAAGGGAATGAGTGGCAATGGCCTGGCCAGACCGAGGCTGTACACATACAATGGAATGTCTACATATAACATATGGAAAACAGCGCAGAAAGACTAGGAGCAAGAGATACAGAAACCCTGGCTGGCCACAGTGTTTTCTAGACATGAATGGCAATATGACAAGGATTATGTATCCATGAAATCTGAACAATACAGTTGCGTAAGCAAGGCCACGTGTTGACTACACACTTTGATAAGCCAACATGGATAGAGGAATTTCATGAGGCCTCACACCTAGATGTGATTGCTGTAGGCAATTGGTGGCTGCTGAAGAAGGTGAGTCACTTTCCTTCAGGGTCCGAGTCCCTGCTACATTCTTTAGTACAAAGCTGTCTGGTGTTGGCGTTTTCTTTGGGCCACCAACCAGCTGCCAAATGAAGAAATGGAGATTTATTATTAATTATGATTGCTTAGCCTTAGTTTACACTTGTCCCACCAGCTCTTTTAGCTTAATTTGACCTATTTTTATTCATCTACATATTTGCCTCTGGGCTTTTTATCTTTCTTTCATTCTGTATGTCCTGCTTTCCTGTTTCGTCCATGACTGGCTGGCTGGCCCCTGGCATCTTCCTGGCATCTCCTTTTCTTTCTCCCTGAGCCTAAATTCTGCCTCCAACTTGCTCTCCCTGCTCAGAAGTTTTGCTCAGAACTACTGGCCATTCAGCTTTTTATTAGACCAATCAGGTGCCTTATGTGGGCAAGGAGAAACAGCAACACATCTTCACATAATTAAACAAGTGCAACATATCTTTACATTTTAAAACAAATGCAATACGTCTATGTGTAGTTAAACAAATATTCCACAACAGCAGTCAACCCTAAACAACCACACAGAGGAGACACACTAAATGTTCACAGTAGGTAGCATATGTAAGTAACAGTTCTAGTTTTACAAGATGTCAAGAGTTTGAAAGGGAGTTGTAGGGACACAGGAAGAGTTGGAAGGAGGAAAGAGGGAATGGAAATGTTGTAGGTACAATACCCATGTATGAAATTCCCAAAAATACTTAAAAACACAAAAAACAAGAAAAGAATCATTTCACTATAGACATGCATGTACAGCAGCACTAAGATGCTCCTTTGTACTTTCAAAATGAGTATAATAACTAAACCTCTGATTAAATAATATTAATAGGATAGATTAATAAAAATAATGTAAAGTAGAATATCATAACACTTTAGTCACACAGGACACTAGTTGAGTGTTTTAAGTAATACCCTACACACACCTCTAGACATCCAAGGGAATAAACACATATTTTAATGTGCCCAGTTGGAAGAACAGGTAAGTATCTTTCTTTTTTTTATTATCACCATCGAAATTGAATCAGAGGCTGAAAGTAGAGCAGCAGACACTGTCACTTTCATCGTTTGAGAACTACATACACACAGAACGTGTTTGAATCATAGCCATTCCTCACTCTCTCCCCTTCAGTTCCAATTCCTCTTCCCCCTCCACAGACAGTTTTCTCTCCCAACTCCACGTGTTCTTCTAAGAATAAAAATGCTGGGATGAGGTTCTTCACCTTCAAAAAAGCCATGTTTGTTTTTCAGCCATGCTGCAAAACACCATTCTGTGTAAATAACTCGTCTTACTGAAATCTCCTAATAGTCTACAACTAGTTACGTTCACTACTTCTCACAACTTACACACCATTTGATTTCAGCTTTCCTTCACACTTTTCTACTAAACCAAGTTTTGAATATTTAGTGCTTCCCTTTTCATTTTCATGCTCTTTGAGCTCTTAGGATACAATATCCTTAGCTTTGGGATATCAGCATGCTGTATTTGCTGGGATAAACTAGGTCCTTGATATGCCTGACTCCTTGGCAAATCTATCCAATCCCAACAACATTTTTCTAAAGGAGGAAAGCCCAAAGATTTAATAGTGAACCTAAAATAATGATTCACATAGATAATTTCTGAATAAGGAGATTCCAGTGAGTAATGGCAAATGTGAAAGAAAAGATAAACATAGAAATAAATTTAGAATGATCTATTCCAAAATAATAACCTCAGTATGCAAGCCCTGGTAGGAAGAGAAAGTTTTCTACCTTAGCACCCAAATTTTTTTTACCATTCTAAAATAAATAGCAAAGGTGAAAAAACTACAATATCACCAGTTATTGTTTTTCAAAATAAAATTTCTTTTCTCTGGATAACGTAAGATCCCACAGTAACTAAAGTCCCATACTCTCTTCTCCCTTACTGTCTTGCTATGTTCAACTCAATAAAATTTCACACAGATATCTGGGTGGTCTGAATTTTTTTGCAACAGTTTCAAACTGACCTACTTTCACAGAAATGGGTGTGACCATTTAAACACACCCAAATTTGACTCATTCAGTCCTTTCTTATGTCTCCCACTTTTCCCAAAATATTGATTAACTGAGTTCATGGACAAAGCTACATATCTTATAAATTTAGGAGATGGCCATGATGTAATTAGAAGTGTACTGCCTAAGTTCTCTTCCAGTGCTTTAGCGGAGGAGTCAGAGCCCAGTAAATGTGGCATTATGTCTTCTTCTTTTGTCGGGTAAAAGCGAGTTACAGGTTAAAATTACTTGAGATGGACAAGATACACAATGATTATGAAGGAGAAAAATCAGAAAGTTTTCTGTTCATTGGCTATAGCAGTGAGTACATGCTGTCTAAAAGCCATAGCTTATCATTTTGAAAAAAAAAAAACTTGCTATCTTGTGTAGGCTCAAGATTTCATGCCACTTCCCTAAGATAACCCAAACCTTGGGACAAAGAGAAACAAATGAAAAACATTACCTCTTTTCAAAACCCTATTTCTTACTGTTATTGTAGTGGGATGATACGCATGTGTTCCATTGCGTGACTATGATACGCTTACCTGTATGTGTGTGCATATATGTAGAGACCAGAGGTCGATACTGAGTTTCTTCCTTCTTTGACATAGGAACTCTCATTGATCATAGAACTAGCCATCTTGGCTAGACTGGCTGACCAGCAGGACCCACCCTCCCATCCCAACGCTTGGGTTACAGATGTGCACTGCCGCACTGGACTTTTTGTCTGAGTTTGGTTTGCCTGGAGTTGGGGGTACATTCCCTTCCCACCTTCTTCCTCTCTCCAGTTACAAGTAAAGTTGCTTAATTACCTATAGAGAAAAATACCACTCCTCTGGTCACATCTAAAGACAAAAACAAACAAACAATAAAACATGTGATCACGTAAAGAAAAGCAATGTTGAAGCAACCATCCTAGAGACTCTTATCAGTTCATGGACAACATTAGATGCATTAGACATACTGCTATGGTATTTTTCTTGCTTTGTGAGCTTAGCTGTCTCTTGCCTCTCTTGCATATCCTTCTATTACAGTCATTAGGACCAAATAACGCCTGTAGCTGACTCTTACGTCATACTAGTGTGTGATTGATGATTGCTTAGAGAGTGGAAGGAGACAGAACTATTTCGTTTCAACTTTCACTACAGTGTCTGGAGACTCTGGCAGCATAAGCCGATGACTGAGAGTAGATCTGAGGCCTTAGCTCATGGGTGAAGCTGCCCCAGTGTTCCCATCAGCAGTGGGTGCAGAAGCCAGATATGGTGAGGAAGGTCCCTCTGTCTATGTGTTGCTTTTCTTGGTTAATGAATAAAGAACTGGCTTGGCCTATTGCATGGGAGGAGGAAGGCAGAGTCAGAGAGAAGCCATGGAGCCACCGGAGACAGACACTGGGAACTTTAGCCAGTAAGCCACTGTCACAAGGTGATACACAGATGAATAGAAATGGGTTAAATTAATATGTAAGAGTTAGCCGATAAGAAGCTAGAGCTAATGGACCAAGCAGTTATTTAATTAATACAGTTTCTGTGTGATTATTTTGTGTCTAAGCTAGCCAGGCAGCTGGAACCAATAAGCTGGCCCCTCCTCCAACACAGATGTCTTGCTGAGAGTCACTAATTTCTTTAGAGGATGAAGAGTGGTAATAGTCCTCTGAGAGAAGCAGGGGAAATCACAGCTCTCCAGCAGCTCCGCTCTCACATGGGAATGCTTCTTCCTTGGATGAAAGCTGTTTCCCCCTTTGGCTTGCCTGGTATAACTTATTCCATTCGGAAGCACCACCAGATGGGAAGCCTGGTCTCTGGAAACAAGGAACATCTACAAAGACTGCCACGTTGAGCTTGTAATTTGGCCTAATTGGATTTAGACGCAGTGACTGGCTCATCGCTAGTGGAAAGCTGGAGGTTGGTAATCACACTTCTGCAGTGGACAGGCAGTCCTTCAAATTACCCTGCACAGCTAGTTCCCTGATGTGAAATGTGAAACAAACAAACTAGGACACAAGAGCCCTGCTGCACTTAATCATAAGTGATTAGAACATGGGTAAGTGTAGTAATGAGGAGCGAGCAGGCTGCTTGTCATCCCAGCCACCCTTAGCTGTGTCCTGCTGCCCGGCTAGCTTACACCCGAAATAACCACATGGAAATTGTATTAATTAAATTACTGCCTGGCCCATTATATCTAGCCTCTTCTTGGCTAACTCTCACATCTTGCTTTAACCCATATGTAGTAATCTGTGTATCACCACGGGGTCGTGGCTTACCAGGAAGATTCTAACCTATGTCCATCTCAGGCCGGAGATTCATGGCGTCTGCCACACTTCCCTTCTTCCCAGCATTCTGTTCTGTCTACTCCACCCACCTAAGGGCTGCTCTATCAAAAAGCCAAGGCAGTCTCTTTAGTAACCAATGAAAGCAACCCAAATACAGAAGGAGCTCCTACACCAGGTAAGCAGAAAGTTACAGTGATTGCTTTGATATAAGCAGAAAGTTACAGTGATTGCTTTAATATAATGAACCATATTATTAAATAAAACATCCAGAGAAGAACATGACCTTATTTCAGAGATTGTCAGACAGAATTGTATTGAATTATTTTTCTCTAGTAACCTCATGTGTTTAGATAAAATCAAGTCCCAAAACTTGGTGCTGCAGATGAAAGGTTGTGAATAGCATTCACAGGATGGCCAGTTTTATATGAAAGTTGAATGGTAAAATGGTACCAATTTCTGTAATTCAAGAAATTTTATTGGCATAAATATTAGAGATATTCGTGAGAATTTTTCTAAGGATGGTAGACCAAATCAAGTAAAACACAATGCTTGCATCAAATTTAACAAAAAAATTTGAACACTTTCAAAATTATTTATATATATATACATTTATTTATTATTTTATATATTGCTTACATATATGCATAAAAGAAAGTATCTAAAGGCTTACAGTGAGAGTATCAGGATAAATATATCATTTTGGTAACACATGAAAAAATCTTAAAGATTTTTGCATAAATTTCTTTATAAAATTTGATTTAAAAGTTCTAGTTTAAAACTAGGCTGTTGGTAGAGATGGTGGGCATGATAGAGACTAAGTAGTACTTAAAGCAGTACTTAAGTACTTTATATACTGTTAAGGAAGAGATGAGAATGGCTACTATAAGCACAGAAAAAAATTGTGTGGCGATCAAACCGAATTTTTCCAAAGCATTGGATAATCATTATCTTTCTAATATTAAAAACATGGTGGGTGAACTGAAGCATTACTGGCTTTTAAAATCTCATGTCTAGACAGGCTATGAGTTGAGTCACTAACTTAGATATAGTCTCTTGCTCAACTTTAAGAACACAGCAATTGTACTCATGTGTCCCTTCAGAGACATAGAATCTCTTGGATTCAGGTTAGAATGGTCATCTTAAAATGAGTCCTGATGCACAAGTAAGTTCTATTAATATTTAATGACCTTTCCTCAAAGAAATCCGTGGTTAGATTTTAGAACTGCTCTATGTTAGTCCAGAGGTTCTCAACCTGTGGGTCAAGAGTCTTTTGAGGGTCAAATGACCCTTTCAAGGGAGTCACCTAAGCCCATTGGAAAACACATTTATTTATTTTTTGATTTATAACAGTAGTAGAATTACAGTTATGAAGTAGCAACAACAATAATTTTATGGCTGGGGGTCACCACAACATGAGGAACTGTATTAAGGGATTATAGTATTAGGAAGGTTGAGAACCACTGAATTAGATGGGTTTAACAAAATAATGGCTTTGACTTTATTGTTGGGGATCTAAACCATTACCGAGCTCAGGTTAGAGAGAATATTGGTTGATGACATGAGGTAAGTGCTTGATTTGATGAAGTCCATCTCATAGTTGAGCCAGTTGGTATATGCATGCAACTTGTTGATACTTTCCCTTTGGTGACTAGTTGTTAAAAGGCACAGAGCATCTACACAACACCCACAGGACTTCCTGATCCTTGAGTGAAAGCCACATAGTGCAAGTAAAAGACAAACAGCAAAATGATGACCCTTGAGTGATGAATAGAGCAAAGATTATATGCTTTCCCAGATAGTGGAAAGATTATATGCTTTGCCAGATAGTGGCCCAGAAATCATGGCCATCCCTAAAAACTTGAAAGATTAAGTGTCTCATGTTTACTCAACTTCGCTTGTGGAAAAGGTTGAGGACTCTTGAAATGAGTTATTTATCACAAATAAAATGAAATTGTGATATCTAAACCCAGTTGTCGCTACCAGAGCAAATGCAGTCTTGCTGATATACATGTACTTTTTTTTTCTAATTCTCATGATTCCATCTCCTACCTTCCTGAATATCACTAGGAAGGAATTTAGAAATTTAGTTTGCTAAGACATCTCTTTATAGTCTAGCTGAAGTGAGTCTGTTTCTCTGCTTTTTAGTTTAATTATGACTGACTTCCTCACATTTTAACATGACCAAAGTGTTTTCTCACATGGTTAGTTTTTAAAACTTATTTTTATGTAGATATTTACATACACACACACATTTCCTTTCTCAGATTATATGCTACATTAATATCATCCTCAGTGGACTATATGTAACTCTTAGCTGTTTTCCCATTTGACTATTTTCCCAAGGACAAAAGTTCGTTTAACAGAAAAAGAGACTTTATGCCATATTTTCTTGAGGAAATCCCAGGACTTGTATGTGTTCACTGAGGAAAGGCCAAGGGCAGGTGGGCGTGTGCTAATGCACGTAGACTGTTTCCAACAGAAGTCATCTCTCTGTGGAATAGTGAGCTAGGAAGAGCCAGATGCCTGGATGACTCAATCCACCCCTTTCATAGACAAAGGGACTCTTATGAGTAGCCTGAAACTGTTACAGATTTACAGTGTGGGGAAAATGGGATTAATCTGCTAGAGTTAATAAAATACTTCCTATGATTTGGTTGGTATATGACTTCCCCTAATATAACTTTAGTGTTTTTGAATAGTGTGTCATCTGAAGTGTTATTCCCTAAACTTCAGACATTATCCCTACTTATTATATTAAGTCATAGCATATCATAGTGGATGACATCTTAACCATTTGTAAGTAAAAATATGTGAGTGACACAAAAATAAATCAAATCTAAGCAGTTATTGTAGCTTGGAGCATCGGGTTGTTGACAATAATTCAAACCCCCTTCCCTCTTGAACATCAAGTGTGAAAATTTAAATTAAAAAAATAGAATTTCAGTGTTGTACAAAGTTAGATAGATGGGTGTTTGTTAGTGGTGTTTGCTGGTCATACTAAAGTCCATGTGGAGCTCTGGGTGGAGAAATTTCCTTTCTTCTTTCTAGGTGGCTTCTATAGTTTGGCCAGCATTAAAGACCAAGGATAGAATATAAGTGTGTGCACTGAATGACGAACTTGCCAACGATTTTAGAAAACAGGAAGGTGCTCCCTAACTCCCTGGGCCCTATATGTTCTTCGTCTTAGGAGCCCTTACTATATTTTGGGAAAACATCTTTGTGGTGGTTTGAAAGACAATGGACGCCAGGAAGAGTGGTACCATTAGAAAGTGTTGCTTTGTTGGAATAGGTTCGGCCTTGTTGGAGGAAGAGTGTCACTGTGGAGGTGGGCTTTGAGGTCTCATATATGCTCAAACCATGCTCAGTGTGACATTCAGACAACTTCCTGTTGCCTGCAAGATATTAGACTCTCAGCTATTTCTCCAGCACCGTGTCTACCTGCATGCTGCCATGCCCCACCATGATGATAATGGCCTGAACCTCTGGACTATAAGCCACCCCAATTAAATGTTTTCCTTTATAAGAGTTTCCGTGGACGTGGTGTCTCTGCACAGCAATAGAAACCCTAACCAAGACAGTCACCACTACTTAGCTCCTATACAATCCTGTCTGTGAATTTAAATACTTAAAACTAAACATACAAACCCATAGAAATAAAGCATATGAAAAAAATATATCCAAGATTGCAACATGGCTGCTAATTACATAGCAAATGATTACTCCACAAGCGTCTGCTTAACAACGCTGCGTGCACATACCTACTGGGTCCGTACTATAGGTGAGTATTTTCTGAACATTTCAAATCTATAATGACAACTTCCTGCTTCCAGAGATGACAAAGCCACTGAATCGACATCCCACCATCTATCGTTAAAAAAAAAAAAAAGTCTGGAAAAGGTGCAAGAAAGAACGTTTTTGAGATAATTTTCAACAAAAAAAATTATTAAATGAAAAACTACAGTATCTAAAATAAATAAGTGACACATAGGCCAGATTGTGAGTTCTCTACTAGCGGCACTTTCTACATACAAGCCTGAAAGATGGAGCCCAGCAAGAATGAGGATACCTTACTATTAAATCGCTGTGATGATACCGCATGACCACAGCAACACTTACAAGAAAGCATTTAATTGAGGATTGCTTACGGTTTCAGAGGGAAAGTCCGGGGTAACCATGGCAGGCAGCAGACAAGCACGGCACTGGAGCTCAAAGTTTATGTTCTTTTTTTTCCTGTTGAATTTGAATGTGGCTCCCTTTTTTAAATTACATATTTTATGTCCTGGCTGCAGTTTTCCCTCCCTTTTCTCCTCCCAGTTCCTGCCCACAACCCCCTCTCTCTTCCCACCTTCCCCTCAATCCACTGCCCCTCGGTTTAGGAAAGGACAGGCCTCCCATGAGTATCAACAAAACCTTGCTTATTAAGTTTCAGTAAAGACTAAGCAGCTCCCCATGTGTTAAGGCTGGGCAAGGCAGCCCAGTGTGAGGAGTAGGATCTCAAAAGCCTACAAAAGAGTTGGAGACATCCCCTGTTAACACAGTTAGGAGTACTGCAAGAGGACCAAGCTACACAACTGTAACATATATGCAGAGGGCCTAGGTCAGTCCCATGCAGGCTCCCTGGTAGTTGGATCAGTCTCTGAGCACCTGTAGGCCCAGGTTAGTTAATTCTGTGGGTTTTCTTGGTTTTTTTTTAAGTTATAAACTGATTGGCCCATTAGCCCAGGCTTCTTATTTACTAATTCTTATAACTTACATTAGCCCATAATTCCTGTCTGACTTAGCCACGTGGCTTGGTACCTTTTTTTGGTGAGGTAGTCACATCTTGCTTCTTCTGTGGCTGGGTCATGACTGCAGACTGCAGAATCCTCTTCCCAGCATTCTCATTGTCCCACCTATACTTCCTGCCTGGCTACTGGCCAATCAGCATTTTATTAAACAAGTACAAGAAACAAATGCTTACAGGGTAAAACCATTGTCCCACAGCACCCCTCCCCCCCTTTTTTAAAGAACAAGAACTCTGGATCTAATATCCTTTGTTTAGCTTTTCTCCTGACCATTATCTGTAACAACTTGGGTTTTTTTTTTCTATATTCTTTTATTTTTTTCCATTCAAAAAAAATTTACATTTCCTCCCCTTTTCCCAGTCCCTTCCCGCTCCCCCCTCCTCCCTCCCGCTGCTTCCTTAAAAGAGGGCATGGTACCCTGCCCTGTGGGAAGACCAAGGCCCTTCTGCTGTCCTTGACCCCTCTGGCTCCTACATTCCATCCCCCCTCTCCTCTGCAGGATTCCCAGAACTTGTCTGGGGGTATGCATCTGTTTCCTCAGTTGCTGGATGAAGACTCTCTGGTGACAATTGGGCTAGGCACCAATCTGGTCACAGGAGATTGTAATGACATTTCATCTGTATTTTAATAAATAAAGCTTGCCTGAAGATCAGAGAGTAAAACAGCTGCACAGACCAGGCAGTGGTGACACACATCTTTTTTTCTTTATTTTTTTAAAAAAGATAGCAAACTATCTTTTTTCATTATACATAACCAATCCAAGTTCCCACTCCCTCTCCTCCCCGCATTCAGAGAGGGTAAGGCACACTGCTTTGGGGAAGGTCCAAGGCCCTCCCTACTATATCTAGGCTGAGCAAGATATCATCCAAAGAGAATAGGTTCCCAAAAAGCCAGCATATGCAGTAGAGATAGTGCCACTGCCAGTGGCTCCTCAATCTGCCCCAGCCATGCAACTGTCACCCACATTCAGAGGGACTAGTTTGGTCCTATGCTTGTTCCTTCCCAGTCCAGCTGGAGTTGGTGAGCTCCCATTAGCTCAGGTAAACTGTTTCAATGGGTGAACCTATCATGGTCTTGACCTCTTTGCTCATATTCTCATTCCTCCCACTCTTCAACTGGGCTTTGGGAGCCTCTCCTCCTCACCTCTCCAGGTCTGTGAATTGTAGCAAAATTATTCTTTCTTTCCCATCTAATATCCACTTATGAGCAGCCACACACCACAGTTGTCTTTCTTGGTCTGGGTTACCTCACTCAGGATATTTTTTTTCTAGTTTCATCCATTTGTCTTCAAGCTTCCTGGTGTCCTTGTTTTTAATGCTGAGTAAAACTCTGTTGTGTAAATGTACCACGTTTTCGTTATCCATTCCTCAATTGAGGAACATCTTCTGGAGAGCTTTATATTCTAATCTGCAGGGAGTAAGCAAAGAGAGAGACTCTGGGCCTGATGTGGGCTTTTGAAACCCCCAAATCCACTCCCAGCGACACACCTCTGGCAACAAAACCAAACCTCCAACCCATCTCAAATAGTCCACTAACTGGTGATTAAGCATTCAAATATAGAAGCCTATGGGGCTGTTCTTGGTCAAACCAGTTCAGTAGCTATCCTTCTGAATAGAGGACATAGATATTAGACACTCATGGCTACTAAGGTGCCTGAATTTGGTGAGAAAGCAGAAGAAAGAAACATTTTGTAGAAAAACAACAGTAGTTGGTATGGCATGCCCTTCCGTATGCTGTGAATATGTTTTACTACCATTGGTTAATAAAGAAGCTGATTTGGCCAACAGCCAGGCAGAATAGAGCCAGGCAGGAAATCCAAGCAAAGATAAAGGGAAAAAGAAAGAAGGTGGAGTCTGGGAGACGCTAGCAAACTCTGGAGAAGCAAGATGTGAGGTAACAGGCCACAAGCCTTGTGGTAAAATATAGAATAATAGAAATGAGTTAATTTAAGTTGTAAGAGCTAGTTAATAATATGCTTAAGCTAATAGGCTAAACTGTTTGCAACTAATATTAAGCCTCAGAGTGGTTATTTGGGAATTGGCTGGCAGGAGAGAAGCCTCCAGTTACAAGCAGTCCTGAAAGTAAGAAGTCATTATACTGATATCTCTTTCACTGTCTCCAAATTTACAGCAAAAACTGACTTGAACATTTTTTTTCTATTGAATCATTTTCCTAAAGGAGGCCTGGGAAGTTCAGCAGTTGAGAGTCCTTGCTTCTTTCCAAACGACCTGTTCAGATCCTAGCATCTACACTTTTAACTCCAGTCCAGCTCGCAGGTACCTGACACACGTGGTGTGCATACACATACAATCAGGAACACACACATGAAATCAGCAAATAAATTTTTAAAACACTTCAGAAAAATGTAATCTTCTGGATGTAGAGCACAGAAACATCACATGGCTCATTTTTATCTTTTCTTTGAAGAAAAAAAAATCCTACAAAGCATTGTTCTTAAACCAGAAGCACAGAGTGAAAATATCCTGGAGTTATTCTGGATCCAAAGATGATGAAATAGATATACAGTATCAGAGCCCAAAGACTTCTTAGAAACAGATCTAAGACCTAGCTAGCATAGACATGTATGTCTTACATATTAAAGTGGCTGTGAAGCATTTGTTAAGCAACGTTGTAAGAATGAGTGTCATCATGATGTCCGTTACCAAGATTTTGCAGAATGTATTCTCAAATCAACACTACTTCCTAAAACTTATATATAAAAAAATTTGATTTTTTTAGCTTATCTGGCATTTACATTCTGCTTTTTGTATTTTATATTTTAAAATAAAACTGCTTCAAGCACACAGAACAATAAAAATAACTTAAATGAATTGATTATTGCAATGATTAAGAACAAGGCTCTGGAACCAGAGAGCCTGTACGGCTTCCAAGCCAATTTGACTTTTGTTTGTTTGTTTGTTTGAAGCAGAGTCAGTTGCCCTGAGACTTGCTATGGAGCCCAGGTTAGACTCAAAATTATGATTTTTAGCCTCTAGAATTTTAGTCATGTGCCTAGAGCATTTGCCATGTAATTTACAGTAGCTTGCTCTTCCTGGTCCTCTGAATGTGGGTGACAGTTGTGTGGCTTGGGCAGACTGTGGGGCCACTGGCAGGGGCCCAGGATTTATCCCTAGTGCATGAACTGGCTTTTTGGAATCCATTCCCTATGGAGGGATACCTTGCTCAGCCTAGATACAGAGGGGGAGGACCTTGGTCCCGCCTCAAGTGATGTGACAGAGTTTGCTGACTCCCCATGGGAGCAGAAAGAGCCATGCCTGCATACTTCAGGTGGACTCTGTAGAGACGTGGTTTAGAGCTTCTGGCCCTTGTGCTGTTCAAAGATGCAGTGAGTATCACAGGAAAACATGATCTGGATGGCACATCAGCCCAACAGGACCCCTAGGGCTTCCTCGTTCTCTTGTGAAAATGCTTCTGTGTTCACTCAACAAAGGAGGCACAAGGGCCGATCATCAGGGCAGAAGCATCACAGTTTCCAACTGAGCTCTCGTTGAGTCTGTTATGAATAGTTGTTTTCATAAGGCACACAGGATCCGATGCTTCCGCTTCCAAGGTGATCTTATGTAACTCACGAGAATCCCATTCATTCTGCTCAGGCAGTCAGATGAAATATGGGATCATATACATCAGAAAACAGTTAGCTAATGAAGCCTTCCCTGCCAACCTGCCAATAAAGACAGGTCTCCCTTAATTAAACCTTTTGTGCTATTTTGCAGAATTATCTAGAATTACAAAGCAACTTTGACTCTTTCCATTTTTCTCTGTTCATTTCCTCATTTTGTTGTTGCTTTGGAGAACTACTTTGCACAGAAGCATGCTAGGAAATTCAAGTGGATTTGAAAAATCAAAACAAACAAAAAACCCAGCAGGTTCTTTGAGCTGTGTCTTTATATATAATTTAGTCTGCAGATAAAGGGTTTGCAAAGGAAGAAAATGAAGTATATATGCTGCTAAGGATAGAGCATGTACAGGCATAACTAAAGAATTAAAGCAAAAGCTAAAATAGCTTACAAACTTTACTGAATGGAGATTGAAGGGGAAAAGTGAGCATACACACTGATTTTAAGTGGAAATCACACTACCCTGGCTGATACAGGTGATGTCAGGGATAATGAGAGAGAAGCAGAAAGAGAGGGAGCCCAGGCTCCCAGCCCTGCCTCTCAGCAGGTAAAGAAGAGTGTGGCTTTGACCTGAATCACTTGACAGTCGTATTGCGTGGGTTTCAAATTTTTTAGTTGAATTTTTTAATGTCCTAAATGTTTTGATTTGAAAGAAAATTTGATTGTGTGTTTCCTAGGAACATGGAAGATGTGGGTGTGTTTGAATGTGGGATATTTCCAAGGTTTTGAGTCTTTGGCTTGACATTTTGTTTTTACATAATTCCTTTATGTTTTAGTCAAGCTGTAGTCTTTCTTTCTTTCTTGTCGTTCTATTGTGTTAGCATTTTCTGGATTTGAATCTTAAAGTAATTTTTAAGTCTTTCAATTCCTTGCCCTCTACACTGCACTTCCATCGCCGTTGGCACGTCCTCCTCCTGTCTCCTGTCCATCGGTCCAGCAGGACTTAGAGAGTTAAAATGGAAGGACACTTTTGAACACGTTCTTACTCCACTGAAAATGATGTAGTGACTGCCCATCACAAAATTGCTTATAGGTTTGCATACAGGACTGTCCCCAGGAATTCAAACACCTCCATTATCTGTTTCACACTTTTTAACCTACTTTCCACCCTTGCCATTTTTTTCCTGTGACATGATCATGGGATTTTTTTCTATGTGTACTCATGTATTTCAGTGCACCATTATCTCACTTAAATGCTTGCTTCTGTCTTTTTATTTATTTATTACTACCCTCTACCCTTCTTGGCTGATGTATGACACTACTCAGGAGGCTTTTCTTATTCTGCCTTTCAGGGGCACATCCTCTAAAACGTTTATGTTTATTCTCTGATCACAGATGTTTGAAGGGCATATTCTTGAGGGCACATCAAACCATAAATTTGATGACTTAGTGACTGCCATATTCCAGATAGGGATAGTCATCCATAAACATAAATGAATATGGATAATCCATTCTGCTACTTATTAGACGGTACTAATAGACTAAACAAATACTTACTGAATTAATGAACATGTAACTATAGTTACAATAATTTAGATTTTCTTGTGAACTCATAAAATAATAAATACAAGCATTTTTACAATTAGCATAATCATCTATGTTTTTATTTTGGATCTTTGTCTCATTTAGTTATATATATGGATCTCTGTCTCATTTAGTTATATATATGGACCTCTGTCTCAGTTAGATATACAGATCTCCATGACATTTTAACTGAGCAAAACCTAATCTATGAGTATAGAGAAATGCAATCAGGAGTCATTTTACGGTTATGTTCCTTTAACAGAGCAGTCATATTTTGTTTTCCACTAGGTCCCTGGCCTGTCTGGTTTCTAGCTCTTGACCACTGGAGCAGTGGAGGGGATGTGTTCTGTCTCAGGGAGGGGGCCTTAAATCCAATCAGACATCAGCCGGTCACTCCCGTAAGCTTTGTGCCGCTACTGCAGTAACACCTCTTACAGACAGGCCATCGCTGTAGACTGAAGTCTGTCGTCGGATTAGTGTTCCATTCTCCTGTGGTAGCATGCAGAGGATCTTCTAGTACCATGAACACTAGTTAGTAGAGGTGAAGACTCTATCTAGGCCAGTACAAGTCAACTTCTCCATGTTCAATATAATTCTACCTTCTTCAACATCACAAAACAGCAGTACTATTAATGGGATGGAATAGGAATGATAGAAATAACAGAAACCTGAGAAGAGTTCATTTAATAGAGATCCTGAAAGTTGATTGGTTCACACCAGATTAAAACTGTAATGAAATACCAAAGCCTCCTCCTTACTCTCCTGGTACTGTAACTTTGGAGCAGTAGTCTCTGCCAGCATCTAGGACCTGAAGAGGAGTCAGGAACCCAGAGACTGGCTGTTCTATTTGCATTACACCATTTTTGGGGGGTAGCCTGGTTTCTTTGAGACCACTCTTGACTTTTCTCCAATGAAATCTTGTTTCTGCTCACTACTAAGTAGCGATGTGAACGTAGAGATCATACGTCTCCTTGCTGCTGGCCCAAAGCAATTAACAAAAAGAGTGAAGGGATAAACAGAAACAAATGACTTTTTCCTTTGAGGTAGCGACAGGTCGGGTGACTTTATAAACTAGGGTTAGTACTAGAACGCCTCTGGGAGCAAACATCCACAATCAGTATTTACTCCCCAGGCCAGGTATGGAGATGCATGCATGTAAATGCGATACTCGGGGCTAAGGGGGAAGGATGATGGGTGAGAAGCCTGAACAGCACATGGAGAGCTCGCGTCAACACAAGCAAACAAACAAACAGCTTAGCAGCACATAAACCAGACTGTTCGTGGAGCTGAGATGTCAAACCCCTAAACAGGATGAAACTTGATGGAGCAGGGTCTGTGTCCCTGCTCTTGACTGTAACCTGTAGCACAGCAAGACAAATCATGGCTTTTGGTCTAGTTTTTAATATCTATACAATAAAAAACAAGAGTTTTCCTCTCCAGGGAAGGAACTGAAAGAGGGAAAATGGGGGGGGGGCTATAATGAAATAAATGTTTTAAATTTTTTAAGGGCCATCTCTATGGCTCAGCCAGTAAAAGTACTTGCCACCAAAGCTGGCAACCTGAGTCCCGCCTTTGGGATTCACATAGAGAGAAATGGATGCACATAAGCTATGTGCTTCTACATTCAAGCACACACATGCACAAACACAGTAAATAAGTAGATTTAACAAAACAAAACAAACCATAGGAGCTGTGGGTCAGAAGAGGGCAGCAAAGTGTAGCTCAGGCTAGAGAACTGGGCTAACGGTGACCCGTGAAGAGTGTGTCTGATTGACAAAGCACTCAGTGACAGAGAGATGTGGATGGAAGATGCTCATCCATCTTCTTTGTCCCAGTGTTAACAGCCGATCTATCAGATAAAAGAATACAGGAATGACGGTGTGTTCTCATTATCTCACAACTAGATTCCGCCTGAGGAGAATATTGTCCATCCAAGGACCGACTAGAAAAATTGAAGAAGAAAGGAAACAGAGCTAAGAGTTCTCATTGATATCCTGGCCTAGACAAACACAAGGAACTCAGATTGACAAGAGGCCAAGCCACAAAGACTGCATCCTAGAAGAAAAAGACCAAGGGCAAATCTGAGGCAAAATGAGAGCAGCAGGGGCCAGACCTGGAAGGCAGATCGAGTCTAAAGGCACCACGACTTTTAGAAGGAACTGTGAGATTAATTCTGATACATCCATACCCTCCCTGTGTTCACGGGAGTGTGAGACCTCACACGGCTAGAGAAATCTGTTGGGACACAGCTTTTGATGTCTCTACTGTTCAAGGTCATAAGCATGGTTTTTAAAGTTCAGAATGATCTCAGAGTTCTGTGATCCCTAGCCCTCATCCTTCTCCCCACGGGTGTGTTTGCATGTTAAGACCTTGTACTGTTCTTTTGGTTCATGTCTTCCTTTAACATACCTGGATCGCCTAAATGTAGGTTTAAAACAGTATAATAGGCTCTCGAGAATTTTCTGTTGACTGCTCTGTAAGCTCTCACCCCACGTAGATGCAGTGTGTTTTAAGCTCCACCATAGATCACAACTCTGCTATCAAACTGTGCTCTGCCGACTATAACCAAAGTGGTCATTATACACAAATTCATGCAAATCTTTTTCTCCTGAATGGTAGAAAGTTTTTCTGAGCTGGGGTCTTATTCTTAGAGGAAGTAGGTGCTGAGAGGCTTCCTCTAACCCCTGGGCTGTCAGAAAAGCTGGCAGTGAATAGACCTAAATGTGGCTTGAAAAGCCACGTTTCAAGTATTCCCTCCCTCCCTCTTTTATTGGGAAACCTCTACCAAATGAAAAGCTTTTTTCTTTTTGACTTGTGAAAGTGTTTTCCCCTTAACCCACAAACTAATTATGTTGCAAACATATTGGATATTTACTTTATTATCTGAGTCACAACCTATGTTGTCTAATTATTATTAACGTGATTCTATTTCCCTGTCTTAAATTTAACTGCTGTATATTGTACCATAAAAAAAAACAACGTGTGAACAACTTATTGGTACAAAGACAGAACGTTAATAAGGCTCAATTAGGATAATTAATTACTGGAGATAGGCTGCCTGCAGTTCTTGGTTCATGTGACTCGATCTAATAGGATCCATATGCCATGTCATGGTAGAAAGGCTTGAGAAATATCGTGTTAAGTAATTAATTACCTAATGCAGACCTTTGCAATCAATTGTCTCATCCCAGATCTGTACTTCAAAAGAGCATCCTGAAACAAGACGATGCGTCGGGTTCCTGTGGAGATTCTGGTTTCTGGTGGTGGAGGTGGGGGGGCGGGGGGCTTTTATAAAGAAAGTCCTGAGATTGTTAAAAGAATAAATACTATATACCAAAATCTATTTCTGATACTTTCATTTTAACTAAATCACTAGTCCATTTCAAAATTATCTTGAAAATACCCATGTACCTAAAGTTTTCAAATCAAAACAAAAATTGTCTTTTATTTCAGAAAGAGATTTTCAAGTTTAGTAACAGTTCACATTTAAATTCCTGCCATTTAATTAGTAAGTTAAAGATGTGTGTGTGTGTGTATGCGCATGTTCACATGTGTATGTAAACATGCATATTCTATATGTCATTTGCAGTTTCTCCTTCTAGGAGCTAAATATTGAAAAAAATCTAACTACGGTGGAAATATTTTAAACTTAACTTCTAGGCTTTTCTATAACTGAAACATATTTTTAAATTCAAAACATATATTTATCACTTCAAAATGCATTTAAATGGAAGTAAATGCATTAGTCAGAGGAAAGCAAATTTTTCTTCCCATGGACAATGTTCATAGTTTATTTTTAATTGTTTTTATTAGCGATAAAGGGAAGAGAGAAACCCTACAGATGTTTAAAGCAGGTAAGTCATAAACTATAGTCAGTATCACTTGTGAAGCTTTGATTTGGCAAGACTTCTTCATGTTTTTTTAAATGGTAACCCTTTAGAATAAGTGTCTGGGCATTACCATCCCACTAAGAGAACATACAAACAAATGAAGAGCTCGCCGTTGGCTCACTGCTGGAGCCCAAATCCCAAAAGCAGCGGAGGTCTCCATCTGTCTGCAAGCTGCCAGGACTGTTTGATTCACAAGGTCATTTCCCTTCAGTAAAGGCACACTGAGCTAACCTCTGAAGAGCCATCTCTATGGAGATCAGAAGGAAAAGTAAAAATACTACAGTCAGTGTACTAATTCTTAAATTGGTAAGATAAGATTAAAATTTCAGAAAAAATACAAATGTGAATAGACTATTGACCAAAGAACCCAGAAAAAGCAAATAAAAGTTAATAATTTATAAATGTCTGAAAACAATTAAAAACTTAATTTAAAATGAAAAGAAAATATTCATGTGATAAAATGCACAACACATACTTAGTAAACTCAATCAATCCTTGAGAGCATTGTAGACAAGAACTCAGCAAAATCGAGCACACACACACACACACACACTCACACACACACGCACACTTCCTGTTCACAGTGGAAATATCACCCCTGGATTGAGGACCCAGTTTTATCCCATTGTTTTTGAAGACCAGGATGTGATTCACTGTAAAAATAGCTCTCTCCAGTATAAAGTGTCTGAACAAAAATAGTTTGTTGTTGTAGTACTCAGGAAAGTCTAAAAAGTGTGTGTGAGTGTGTGTGTGTGTGTACTCAGCAGCCCCATAGACTCTAAACAACCACTGTATAATTGTGTACTTTGCTTTGAAGAAATGTATTAAGAACATAAAAGAAAATATTGATTCTTACCTATAATGGCTTTCCAAGTTAAACAGCAATTGTTTCCATTGATAACAAAACATGTTTTTTTTTCTCGTGTGTATAATTCATCTTAGCATTAATGGTATGCTTATGTTTTTGGTAAACCTAAAATTTCATGCTTCTTTTTTTTACAATGCGTTACACTTTGTATATTTTAGGTGAACCTACATTCTAGCCAAAATAATTTGTAATAAGATAAAATACAATGAGGAAAAACAAAAACTAACACACTGGACTGGACTAAGCAAACAGAAGGAAAGAGCCCAAGAATCAGAAACACACTTGTTTGCACACTAAGTGATCCCGTAAAAACACTAACCTGGAAGTCACAATATATATGGAGAGGACAGTCTTTATGTCTCCTCCGTCATGGGGAGCCTTGAGAAGATGATGTGATGGAGACATCCCATTTAGGACTGAGTTTGTTAAAAGGAAAGCAAACAAAAAATTAAATGCAAAAAGAAAGAAAGAAAGAGAGAGAGAGAGAGAGAGAGAGAGAGAGAGAGAGAGAGAGAGAAAATGCTTGTGAGAGCCTGAATTTGGTGGTTGTTTTTCTTCTTTGCTTCGGTTTACCTGACTCTGTGCCTAGTTTGGCATGGCAGGAACAGTTTTTATTAAAAGTTTTTTTCTTTTTTCTTTTTTTTTTTCTGAATTCAACAATAGAGGCAACAGAAAGGTTTTCTGGTGTTAGATGAAATATGCATGGGGGCTTTAAAAAAACTTCCTATTTCATACCAGTGGTCATAAATTACCAGAAGCAAATTCTTAACAGAGCCAATAACAACACAACAGGGGAGGTGCTGGAAAAGAAACTTTCCCAATGTCAAGAATTAGGGATGCACTAGCCCAGTGTCTCCATGTGCTGACCTCCTCTGTGGATTGTGTGTTAGTCTCCTTCCAAATTCCCTCGGTGGGGTAAGAGGCACGCAAGGCGGTCTGAAAGCATCCGGTTGTGCTGTGAGTTACCTGTGATTCTGTAGAGCCCAGGTTTCATGTGTCAAGATTTTAGATGACTTAACCCCTTCAGTCAGATCCTTTGGGCTCCTCCGGTCCTGCTCCCCTCTGGAGGGAATTTTTCTCTTTAGATCCCTACTGATGTATCAATGTCTAAGAACAGGAAAGCCACTATTAGGAGTGTGACAGACACTGCTGTTTATTAGAACTGAGCGGTTCCTTTGCCATCGTAGCTTTTCAAATGGTAACGAATATTCATGAAGCTGGAAAATAACGGACCAGCTGCAAATCTTTGCAAGGTGTCTTAGCTCTCCAAACCCAAAGGAAACAAAATGGGTCCTATTTATGGGAATCATGAAGAATGAAGAAAGGAGCTAGCAAAGGCATTTCCAGGAAGGAAATGAGGGTTCTACAAGTCTTAAAGAAACACGTGCATTTAAAAATACCCTTGGTTTTCTGACTTTTTTACAGAAATTTACCTTAGAGTGTTGGAAAAGAGAAATAAACTAAATATCATACTTATCTTTAATTTGATCTCCCTTTAGTTGTAGATAGGAATCTAGATAAATGCTAAAAGATGGGGAGGAAAAAGAGTGTTTGAAAGATTGCCCTGAGGCATGACATGTGTTCTAGATTATGGTGAGTTAGTCAATAAATTAGGTGAGAAAAATCCTCCATTTTTCCTGAGACAACCACCCGAGAGCTCCCCTGGAGAAAAGCTGTTGTATCCTGGGAACTCCTCTCCTGTGCGCCTCTCTCCATTTCTGCACTCTTGGCTTGCCCCCTCAGACTCCCCGCTCCCCACTCCTGGTATCACATACGCAACCACAAACAAAAAACACCAAACCAAAAGACAAAATTTGGGGCAATTATTTTCCCAAACTCTGTCAGCCTAGCAAGGACTGAGAAATCACTATATAGAATAAATGTCATAAATCTTTAAACGCCTCCCCTCAGATATTTAAAGGAATATGCACACTTAGGAATTTCTGATTTTCAGTTTGTCTTAGAATAGTGAAAGGGGGAAGATGTAATCGTTAACCAAGCATTAGTTTCATTTGCCTTCTACTGACAAGCTCTAGACAAAGGCTAAGAGACAGAGGGACCTTCTTGGTCATGGAGACTTAGTTAATTAAATGAATTGCCTAGAGGAAAATCTTAGACTTTTCCCCCATGATATTGAAGAAAATTATTAACTACTTAAAAGTCATGTAGTAATCAATCATCAGTTTATCTCACAGATTGATATTTTTCACATAGGACCCTTTTATAGCTATAAACCATACATGCACATACACAAACATGGAGCCCGTTTTGTGTTGGCCAGCTACTCCTGGGAGAGTCCTGACATCTGGTTGGTATACCCCGTGACATTCATTGGAGAAAGCTGACCTCTTGCTATTTCAGTGCTGGATTTGGTCTGGTCTTGTTCGGTTTTGTTTCTGGATTTGGTCTGGTCTTGTTCGGTTTTGTTTGTCTTGATTTTTATTTTTCTTTGTTTTGTTTTTTACAGAAAGAGTGAGACCCTAGCGAAGTTGGGTGTATAGGGAAAAGGAGAGGATCTGAGAAGAGTTGGGAGAAGGGCAGATCAAAATATACTGCATGAAAAACAATTTAGCCGGGCAGTGGTGGCACGTGCCTTTAATCCCAGTACTCAGGAGGCAGAGACAGGTGGATCTCTATGAGTTTAAGGCCAGCGTGGTCTACAGAGTAAGTTGTAGGACAGCCAGCACTGTTACACAGAGAAACCCTGTCTCAAAAAACCAAAAAGGAAGAAAGAAAGAAAGAAAGAAAGAAAGAAAGAAAGAAAGAAAGAAAGAAAGAAAGAAAGACAATTTAAATGTAATTGTCCATTGTGAAGGAACACTTTCCCTTAAAGCACAGACAGCTAAAATAGGCTACTACACCCTCTGTAGTTTATTGAGCATGTACCAAGGCTAGGATAGGGAAATGCTGGGCAAATTTGATTTGTTTTGTATTTCATGTGAATGGGTGTTTTACCTATGTGTATGTTTGTGCACCACCTGCATTCCTGATGCCTGTGGATCTAGAAGAGATTATCAATATCTCTGGAACTGAAGTTACAGGTGGTTGTGAGCCATCCTGTGGGTGCTGAGAATGAAATTGAGGTCCTCTGGAAGAGCAGCCAGTGCTCTTAACCTCTGAGCCATCTCTCCTGACCTGACAGTACACTTTAATGCTCTTTAGTAACTAAAAAACAATGGGAGAATTATAATTTTGAGTCTGTGAAGGAATGGCAGTAGAACTTGCCAGTGACACTGGACTCGGGAAAGTTGCACAGATTTCCATGTGGTGCTTCGTCTAGTGCGTATTTGTACTCTATTAACTATGGGCAAAATCTAAATGCTGTCTGTCATGACTTTCTCCCACCAGCATGTATTTATGTAAGAACTGTAGAACTTCTTAATGCAGTTACTTACGTATCCATAAAATGGTAGACTCAAAATTTTATATAATTGTTATAAGGAATGAACCTCAACTGGCAAAAACCTATAAAATTGATTATAATGGAGCATAACCCTATCTCATCACCTTTATAATATTTTTAAAAGTTCAAGAATGGTTCATTTTATTCTAACTTACAAGAATTGCGGTTCATGGCATGGTAACGGGGAAGTGAAGTTGCTATCTCTTCCCTTTGCATTTATCTGATATTCGCTCTTCAAATGTCTAAAATTAGACATTCTTTCACTTTCTTAGGATTTCAGTGCTGTACGTCAAAATATCCCTGCCTGTGATAGAGTGCGGAGTGTGCCTACCTAGATAAGAATTCGGACTGGAGGATTTATGGGACCTAAAGTTCTAGACCAATGTAGACAACAAGGCAGGTCCCTTTAAAAAAAAAAGAAAGAAAGAAAGAAAGAAAGAAAGAAAGAAAGAAAGAAAGAAAGAAAAGAAAAAGCAAAATAAAACCAGTCAAATCAAACTAAAACTCTAGAAAATATTGTTTTCTGTGTTTTTAATATAACTGCTCTTTGTTTTCATGTTCTCAAGCTCTCTTATTCTCTTATACCCCCAAAAAAACATAAAATGTAAATATATGTTAGTGTAAAACTATAGGCACATTTACTGTAACTGTATAAATGCAAGTCAAGCTTTGTAAAGTCCAACCAGAAATGTGGCTCCTTGGGTTTTTATAATTTTAATTCGTTTTACACGGTGAACATTTTTCTAGCCTGCATCTACATAAGCTACTAAAGCCATGATGGGTGGAGTACCTTAAGCTTTGACTTGCTCAATATCAGAAGGCCTAATTGCACAAGTTCCGGAGATGCAATACTGCCCTGTTGCATTCTGTATTGTTCTTAATGCATACGACTTCTGAAAGCTGCCTAACTACACGCTCTTCTTTTAACTATTGATAAAAATAATCATAATATTACACTTTTCGTGGTGTCATTGTGATTATGGATAGAGTTCATACAGGCAAAGTTCTTACAACAGTCCTGGCATGCAGGTGTGCCACTCACCACAGCAGTTATTATTAGTATCATGTTGCTACATCAGAAGGGAAAATAATATATAGGACTTTATCTGACTCCAAATTTTGAAATTCTAGCTAATATAAAGGCAAGGCCTATAATGAATGTATTCTCAGAGAAGCCATGAAAAAGAGTTTAGGGAAGTATTTGGTAGCTGTATACTATATATTATCATTTTGTTTATAGAATTTACTAATTTTCATACTTAAATAATAATAATAAACATATTTAGTTTAATTTTAACCCGGCATAGCACTAAGATATGAGTTGCCAAGAAATTCCAGTGTTTAGAATGTACTTAGAAATTTTGCTGGCCTCATACCTTGGTATGAGCTTTCCTACTAAGATCCATGACCTCCCTCGCCCCAGGTAGTTGGCTAGGTTTCTAGTCCCAGGCATTATTTCCCCACGGTTGAGTGGGCCTTACATAGAATTAGACAGTTTTGAGGTACCACCAAGAGGAGGACCACTATTGTATGCTTGGGGATATCGTGCCATGCTGGCCTTCGTGTGGTTCATAGGAGTCAAGGCTTGATAGAACTATTGATTGTTTTCCTCCCTTGGCAGCTTGACATCTTCCAGTACTATCAAAGTTAGACCCCAGGAAGGAGACTTCTTTCTTACTACACCTTGAATCTCCTGAGTCCTGAATTCAAAGCATCTGAAGCAACAGAAACTCACCTTCAGCCTCTGAGGGGCAATCAAAGGCATCAGCAATTCCCTATATTGTTTTGGAGTCCCTTGGTCTATCCTAACCAACAATTAGAATGGTGGTTTCTCATGCCTGCTACAGGAATATGTTTTGTTTGTTAAACGGTTCCTTGGGGAAGCATTGTCAGCCCAGTGGCATCACAAGTGCGTACACACGCACACACACACATACATACACACACACACACACATACACACACACACCAAAGAAAAAGAGGCCATCAATTTGAAAGAAAGTGAGAGTATATGAGAAGAGGGGACATAGGAGGAGGTAAAGGGAGAAACAGGCAGGATAAATTGATAGAATATGATTTTAATTAAGATTTTTTAAAGTGTAACTAAAAGAATAATTCTAATTTTGCCACTAAAGCAGAACAGTCCCTCAGCTTTTATTCAAAGAGAACATCTTTGTGGCCCCACTGTGTCACAGCTGAGACAAATACTAATTCTACTTTTTCTCATTGTCACAAACTTGGCTGAGTCTCCATTCTCTAGTTTGCAAGATGAAAGCATTATGTGTATCTATAATTGTGTGAAGAAGATTTAAAAATATACTTTTAAAAAACTTAATATTGTATCTGGACTATAAGTAACACTAAATGTGTGAATTAAGGTACTCATCGGTTCCTAACTGTCAAACAATATACTGGATGCTGTTTGACTTCAGTTTTCCTCCTTGCTCTTCCATGGCCACTCCTCCTCCAGGTGAAGTCAGAGGCAGACCCTGCTCGTGGAAACATCACTGACGCAAGGTGTACTGTGAATACATATGCACGTGTGTTTTATTTTAAAGGAGCATTATAAGTCCTCTTTTGTGAGTGTTATCAATGCTGAGATTTCAGTCATCTGTTTTCCTTTAAATGTTCTCTGACTGTCCCTTTCTTTGTATGACTTCAACCATCTTCTTTCCAGGCCCTTGGGCATGAAATTCTATTCTTTCTCATCGCCTCCCTCTCTCAGTCTTTTCATAATCAAACTCTTGCAAAATATTCTCTTGAAGGAAAATTGATTTCATTTGTCTTCTCTTATCTGTCCTATTGTAGCCGAGTCCCTGGTGAGAGCATTAGTCACATTATCCAAGTGGCTTTTTTTTTCCCACCCATCGATTGAGACAAAAACGTCCTCCACTCAATCTCCAGATTCTCTTGTATTTGAAATTTGAAATTCGTTGTTGAGAGCCTCAAATTGCTCAGCTTCTCACTCGTCTTCTCTCTTCATCGCTGCACACTCTCCTTTTGATGCCAGTCCTTATAAATTCAATAAATAGGTTATCAGCCACTTACATCAGCAATATCATTTATTGTAGTTTAATTTATAGATTTGAATTAATATTTTTCTGAAAGAAAGTGATACAAAAATCAATTTGATTTTTGGAAAATTTCTAATTCAAAGTACATAATAATTATTCACAAGATTTAAGCATGGCTCAGAAAGTGCTCACTAGCTTGTGTATGTAGATTTAAAATGATGTAAGCGTCATAGTGTTCACACACAAAAACATCACACTGTTTCAGTACACAAAAAATACCACACATACACAAGATGAGATATTTTATAGCTGCAGATGTGTTTGTTTGACTTTCTGGACAAACAGTGGCTGGAAACAGGCAATTCATTCTGTTATTTCTTTAAAGTTGGGAGTAATTCCAATTGGATGAAACAAGAAACCAAGGGAGGGGAGGGGCTGAAAAATGTATCTGCTCTTGGCTCCATCTTCAACGCTGATCTTAATTTTTACCCTAACAAACCTGTGACGTTCACAGCTGGATTGAGTTCACACACTTAGCAGAAGGTAATTATAACTATTGTCACTAAGCCAAGATCACAACATGCCAGCTGCAACTGGCCAAGAAGCCTGGAAGTCAAAAGCTGCCTTATATTTATTTATTCTTTCATGTTGACTGTTTATCAGGAAGTGACTTCAGTAAAAAGGAGCTGCAATTAATTTATTAAATAAACTCACAAAACCCTGGTACGTGATCTCCATTAAAAAGCTACACTTTCAAAATATTTTATGTAAGTGTTAATTATATTGACTATTACTGTTTCTAGTGATTTATGAAAATAAGATGATGATGACAAGAGTAAATTTGATACGTAAATTCTTCATGTGTTTGAAACACTTTCAAATTTTTCTCCGATATTTACATGAAGGAATGCATATGTGACTGTGTTTACGTATGTGTGGGCTCAGTGACTGTGTGTGTATGTATACATATTGTGTGATTTTAAACTTAATTTTCTCTCAATAGTAAATGCAACAGATAAACAGAATACAAATTACAATTTCAGGCCAAACAAAACTCAGCAGAAAGATTGTGTGAATAAAAGGTAGCCTGTTCTGCTAGAGATGATGCTTGATTCACAGGTCTAAGGTTGAAGTAAGCAAGGAGGAGGTCTGGTATTTTACTACCTCACAGTAAGCGAAATATGCATTGCACATATCAAAATAGCTAGAAGAGTGTACTCACCAGAAAGAAATAGCTAAAGATTAAGCTGAGAATATGCTAATTGGCCTGAATTGATCATCACCCAAATTATATGTATGGATCAGAACATATTGAATCAGAAGGTATTTACAATTTCCTTCCTCCACCACCATTCTGTTTCCTCCACCTTCAGCAGGCACCTCAGCAGGTGTTGACTCTACAAGAGGAGACACCCAAACCTTCACTCCTGACAGGTCTGTGCCCTTTGTCATCCTGCCTGGAATAGGCTGTAAGTTTCTCATTGACTTTACTCACAGGACATGGCAGCACCTCGAGCCCTGGAGGATCTCCTACGCTCCAGACATACTCTTACCTCCACTGTGGAGAAGCAATCCCATTTCCCCTCAGTAACCTGGAGCGATCAGCTCCTAACACTGTTATTCCTTTCTTAGCCTGTTGGCTCAAGGACATCAGAAGCCCAAGTGGCCAGGTAGGAGTCTTAGCTTCCAGTTCAATGGAATGTTTGTTGCTTTTCCTGGCTTGAGCCCCCACACCACCACTATCTGGGGAACCAAAACTTCTAGGTCAGCAGAACTTAAGGTCACAGGCACAGGAAGCAGAGAGTGACCCACTAGGTAGAAGTGAAACTCTTAAGAACTAAACACAATGCCTATGGAGACAAAACGTTTTAGGAAAAAAGAAGATAAAATAGATTTTTAGGAAGCACCAGAAATGTGTAAATTATGGCTAAATAAATGTATAGATTTAGTATGTAAAATATAACTCACTAGAAAACTAAAAGGCAAATTTTGGTTGTGAAATTTTTGGCCTTAGCCAATTTGCTTAAAATGTTGAGTTTCAATTCATTTGTTTTTCCATCATTTAATCAGTAATAATTATTTATTAGGGTTTCTTCTGCCTTTTTTTAATCACTGTTTCTTGCAATAGTGACCAGGATAGTCTGTCTTAAACACTGTAGCATAAACCATCACACCAAGCTTTTGGATTAAATTAATCTAGGTGTTTTTAGTACCTAACAAAGGATTAAGAAAAAAGGGTATTTCAGTGAACAGAGTCTTCTCAATTTTAGGTCCACTAATAACTATTATAAATTTTCCTTAATATATTACATTAATAATATTATCAAAATTATACATATTAATCTCTTTCATAGCTACTTACTATATATAAATTTATTTACAATTAATTCCTAACCCTGCAAGGCAGAGTTGTAATTCTGCTTAACTTATTTGCAGTTTAAAGGAAGTTAAAGTGAATGAGAGTCTCATGACTTCAGCCAGAAAAAAAATAAGATTGTAGCTAGCTGGATTTTTGTATTTGTAATGATTGTGACTGGATATGTCATTTATTTTGAAAGACTGCTACTTAAAAGATGTATGTTTGTGTTTCTAACTTGATCACTTACTCAATTCCTATTCTATCCAGAAGTTTTAAGTAATAATGTGCGGTTGTTGATCATACATGGGAGCGTGGGAAACAAACTAGAGACGATTAGAGGAAATTCTCAGTGAAGTTCATCTCAAACGTAGCTGAGTGACTGTTTAGATAAAGAACTGGTTGAGGTATGTCTTTGATCCATTACATAAAGATGTGGGGCAGAAAGTGATCGATGCCAAGCAATTAAATGCATGGTTGACAGAAATATAATTCTTAGCAGATGGTAGTGCAAGCCCTTAACATGACGGGCATAGCTTGCACAGCACGTATTTGCTGGGAAAACTATCAACTAGATGTAGCATCCATGTCCTTCAATGGGACAAAGATGACAGTATGCACTGCCGTGTTTCTGTGATCAAAGAACACAGCAAATTACGCCTTTTGTAATACGTGTGTGTGAATAAACAAACAGACTCATCCAGTCTTGCTCATCTTCACCTCCTACCACGGTTACCAACCTTTTCCTGCTTTTTGGCATCTGCAGGCTTGCAAAGTTTAACTTGACTTTAAGCTCTCCTCGCTTCCTGAAACTTCGTGGCATTTTTTTCCACTTCTACCTCAGAAATCGCTGTTTTCTCTCAACTTCTGAGTTTTCACTCTCAACTGTCCTCAAATTCAAGTTACCATATAACTATGTCCACTCTCTCAAATCCCTCAGATACTGCCCCTCTTCATCACCTGTCTCCAAACTGTTCCTGTCAGTCTCTCGGTTCTCAGCTACCAAACCTTGATTGAATCAGCAAAGAGTAATGAGGTTGGTAGGTAAAAAGAGGAAGAAGAAAAGGAAGGAGAGAGGAAGAAAAAAGGGAAGGACAGAGAGGATGAGGCAGAGAACAGACACAAAGAGAGGTTAGGATAGTTGAGCTGATATCCCAATATCATCTTTTGTCAATATGTCTAAATATAGCTGTTTCTTTCCCAACGGTCTCTCCTGTCACTCCCCATTCAGTATTTAGTAGATACACCATTGACCGCAGTAAGGGAAAGGGGTGGATAAAAGGATTTCTGAAATCTGACCTTAAATTAAAGTCCGCCCTCAACTCATGTCTGTCTGACCTGTCCTCTTTTCCCAGTGCCTTAGGTCAGTTCTGTCAAATCCATCATTTGGAATGTTGTTTTTGCTTGTCCATGGGCCTGTGGCCACACTGCTAGACTTTCTGCCTCAGAACCCAGCACAACTGAACCCTGCATGATTTAAGCATCCCATCCCTTCCTTTTGTTCTCTGTATTTTGTATTTCCCATTGCTCCCAGGCCCCCAGATACGCAAACTGATTCTCAACAACTCCTTCGGTACAGGCTTGCTTGTAGAAGCTCTTACTTTGAACCTGTTCCGCTGCTTCACGCAGAGGTCTGTACTCTGCAAGCCTGTGACTTCCCCAGGGCTCTCCGTGATTTCTATTAGCTTTGTTAAAACTTGGTATATCCACCACTTCAGTAAAGGCTTTTTCCATTCCTGACAGATACGCTGAGATTTCTTTTATCCAAAACTGAAAGCAATCATTCCCAAAAGTGAATCCAAAAGAGAGGAAACTGGGAGGGAAACTGTGATAGCTAAAGGCACTAGTAATGTTGATTTCAGAACCATACTATCCTCTTCTGGCCTTTCACATGAAACAGAAGGATATCAAAGGAACGAAGTGATTGTGTGCTATCATTTACCACTTAGTAGCTGAAACCCTCCCATGGATTTGTGAAAAGAGCAGAGATGGAAAACTTCCACCAATAGTTTCCAGATTTTTTTCCGGCTATACTAGAATAAATCTTGGAGTGTCTTGGATGTTAATACAAAGCTTTTATTTATTTTGACACAAGGAAAATGAAAATGTCATTTCCCTTTCATGGTTTAGCATCAAGCCGAACTGCACTTCAGTCTTTCCCTATTCCTGGTTTTGTTGCTTCAGAAATGCCTGAGTAAATCAAGTAACAGGCTTAACAGTGAGAGGGCTTAGGCATTTTTCTTTGAGAAATCAAAGTGGTTTTGTATCCAAGATTCTCAAATTCTAAATGTCCGTAGTTAAATTTGGCAGGACTTACCTAATTTTCTAAATCTATTTTGGTTGTTGATTTTCCTATAATATTTGGTAATGAATGTAGCTATACGCTGAACTCTTACACAGTAGTTCTCAACCTGTGGGTTGCAACCCCTTTAGGGATGAATGATCCTTTCACAGAGGTCGCCAAAAGCCATCAGAAAGCAGGTATTTAAATTGTGATTTGAATTATAATACAGTTATGAAAAGCAACAAAATTAATTTTATGCTTAATGGTCATCGCAACATGAGGAACTGTATTAAAGGGTCACAGCGATAGGAAGGTTGAGAACCTCTGCTCCAGCGGCTGCCTGGTGTCCTGAGAAGATTTTTAACTTTCTCTCCTCATATTTTTCTTATTTTAAGGCTCTCTATATTCAGACAAATAGTCCCCTTTTGAAATGTGGTCTACAGTACCTTGGTTGGACTTGAACTGGTGGACCTCCAGAGTGCTTAGGTTGTAGATCTCCAGCACCACACTTGGCGTCTTCCTCAGTGATTATGTAGCTAAGCTTAAACGGCCATGCCGTGGCCACATAAAACAGTACACACTGAACATTTCTCAGAAAATCAGGAAACAACCATCCTCAAGACCCAGTAATACCACTTTTGGGTATATATCCAAAGAATGCTCAATCGTGCCACAAGGACATGTGCTCAACTATGTTCATAGCAGCATTGTTTGTCATAGCCAGAACCTGGAAACAACCTAAATGCCCCTCGACTGAAGAATGGGTAAGGAAAATGTGGTACATTTACACAATGGAGTACTACACAGCAAAAAAACAAAATAACGACAGCTTGAATTTTGCAGGAAAATGGATGGAGCTAGAAAACATTATTTTGAGTAAGACAGACACAGAAAGACAATTATCACATGTACTCACTCATAGGTGGTTTTTAAATATAAAGCAAAGAAAGCCAGCCTACAAACCACAATCCCAGAGAACTTAGACAACAATGAGGACCCTAAGAGACTTACATAGATCTAATCTACATGGGAAGTAGAAAGTAGAAAAAGACAAAATCTCCTGAGTAAATTGGGAGCATGGGGACCTTGTGGGAGGATTGAAGGGGGGGTGGAAGAGGCAGGGATGGGAGCAGAGAAAAATGTAGAACTCAATAAATATCAATAAAAATGTATAAAAAAACAACGATCTTCTCTTTGCATCCAAGTTCATGGACTCTGGTTTCCATCTACTAGTCCCTAAGGGATAGGGCTGCCCTCTCAAGAAACATAGTTTTCAGCTGGGTGGCGGTGGTGGTGCATGCCTTCAATCCCAGCACTCGTGAGGCAGAGGCAGGCAGATCTCTGTGAGTTCGAGAACAGCCTGGCCTACAAGAGCTAGTTCCAGGACAGGCTCCAAAGCTACAGAGAAACCCTGTCTCAGAAAACAAAAACAAACAAAAAAAAAGCTTCCCTTGCAATCTGATAAATGTGATTCACTACAATACAACAGAAGAGACAGGTTGTGAATCAAGTGTTTTCTGGAAGATAAAGAATAAACTCTTCTCCCTGACCCTGGGTCACCTACCTGGCAACAGGGCACCAACCTCACTGTGGGGCACCTACCTTACTGTGGAGTACCTACCTCACTGTGGAGTACCTACCTCACTAGGGGGGACACCTGACTCACTGTGGAATACCTACCTCACTGGGGGGGGGCATCTAACTCACTGTGGAGCACCTACCTCACTGTGGAGTACCTACCTCACTGGGGGGGCACCTAACTCACTGGGGACACCTAACTCACTGGGGGGCACCTAACTTACTAAGGGAGCACCTAATTCACTGGGGGGCACCTAACTCACTGGGGGGCACCTAACTAACTCACTGGGGGGCACCTGCAACTGTCACATCACAGCTGATAAGCACTTCTTCGCTGGAAATCACTAGCAGGCCTTCAGTTTCCCGCCTCTGCATGCAGTTTTACTCGCTCCACTTTTAAATCCCCTTCTACATGCTTTGCAAATCTTTGCTTGTTGATTTGTGCGTTCCTGTCAACACCTCTGAAACCCTTAGAACCTCTCAGAAATGGCGTATTTCAGGACATTGCTTTTTGTTGCTGCGACCCATCCCCGGATCTGAGGAAATGGCTAGTTGAAGACCAAAAAAACAAGCGAAGGTCGGAGGGCAGTTCAGGGCCATCGCTTCCACCGTGTTCCAGATCCTGGTTCTATGCGTTGGCCTTGCTGGCTATGGCTCCAAAGAGGCAAAAAGCCAAGCAGACTTGACTGCGGTGTGTGATAGCTCAATGGTGGTGTCAGATGAATGAAAAGGGTTTCTTTCCATTGCAGTTACCGTGGACAAATGCTTCCAACAGGAAATAGCAGAGCAGAAAGGGATGAACTGCTTTCAATACAAAAACAAAGAGACAATGCACTGGGAGGAAAGGCTGTGCCTAGCCTTCGTGGCTTTGTACAGTAGCGGGGCTTTTTCTGCTTTTGTCAATTCCTTCTTCCAGAAACTATTTTAAAAACCACGTTTTTATTCTTCCAGATCTTGTTTTTCAGATAGTTCCTTCAAACTGATTATTAAGGGGGCAGTAAGAAGTCGTTGAGAGCACTTTGTTATATCTTCTAGTTTGTCTCTTGTCTGTAATAATCTGGTAACAATGTAGCATGAGCTAAAGCTAAAAAACTATCAGTCACCAGGGAAGGACTGCATTTCCTCTACAGATCAGATACAGTTTTGCTAGATGAGAAAAATGAAACAGTTATTTATTGAGGACCTACTATGTGTGAAATTCTCATCAAATGGGACAAGCAGGATAAGCCAAGGAGGAAGGTAACACGTGGGGAGGAATGGTAGAATACAGGAAAGGAGAGCTGGCGTTTGAAGATGACGCAGCTAGCTGGAAGGGAGACTGAAAGCAACCATGATAAGGTAAACAGCAACCAAACTGTGCTACAGTGAGACCAGCCTCGGGGAACCTATTGAGTGTCCACAAAATCAGTTCATTTGTTTACATTCCATAGTATGCTGAGAGCTTTCCATCCGTGTTCGCTGCAAGAGGCACATACGGGATGGACAGTTTGAGAAAGATGGAAGTCAAAGCAATCTGTGTAATGCAGTTTTATAGAAGAAAGAGGAAGAGGTGTGGAATTCTACGTCTGCTTTTGTAAGTCACATGTGATACCAACGTCTGGCTAGTAGGACAAAGGCAGCGAGCTGGTCTCACACATAGTTACCGGACAGCAGAAGGAAGGACTGTTGTTACACTCTGGTAAGCCTAATCTTCCTCCGAGTAATTAAATAAAGCATAGGACGTGTGAACTCTGACGTTTAATTTAAAGTTTAAGAGTGGAACATATATTTATTGTTTTAATGTGAGAAAAGAATCTGAAAGGATCTTTGAAAGAGCAGTGTAGCTAGACTTTAAAATGCGACCATGGAAGATGCTCATGATTTCTTCAGGGACTCTCTAGTCACATGTAATTAGTTAAAAACTTCACCGAGATTCACAGGTGTAATATTTGAACAGTGGAATGATAATATAGTAAATTAATAACTGGTTTGATATTGCCACTAAGAATTACTATTTTTGACCTGTCGAAAACAACATGTGTGAGGTTTAATATATTACTATAATCAATATAATAAATAATGTTTATTATGATTAATATCATATGTATTATAATATATATTAGAGGCATGGGAAAATCTATGGCTTAAATAAAAGAATATTTAACTATTTGATATTCTTTTTCAGCTTGGAACAAGAAAGGATTAGTAGAAGCACATGTGGGAATACATATGCTTTATTGAAGTATGGGGAGCGGGCCACGTTCCCAGTGCCCAGCTAGCTTAAACCCCAAAATAATTACACAGAAACTGTATTCATTGAAAACACTGCCTGGCCCATTAGTTCTAACCTCTTCTTGGCTAACTCTTACATATTTGTTTAACCCATTTCTAATAATCTGTATGTCACCACGAGGTCATGGCTTACCGGGAAAGATTCCTAACCAGCGTCCGTCTCAGGCAGGAGAAACATGGCGTCTGTCGCACGACCTTCTTCCCAGCATCCCATTCTCTTTTCCCGCCTGTCTAAGTCCTGCCCTATCAAAAGGCCAAGGCAGTCTCTTTATTTAACCAATGAAAGCAACCCAAATGTAGAAGGACCTCCTACACCACTTTATGAAAACCAAGGTGTTATTATCTAACACAGGCATTCAGGTTCTTCCTTAGTATTGACATCTAAGGCAAGAGTCTAATATTAAGCCTACATATTAGATAGATGTCAAGTATAAATAAAACTACAAGGTAATTCAATAAGTTTCTACTTCCCTTTTGCAAATAATTTTAACAATCTAGAAAATTAGTTTCAAATTTAGGCTTCTTGGGAAACTCAAAATCCTTGGAGACTTGCACATAAATATGCTGGTTATGTAATAAGCTACCCTCTCTGCCCTTTGGAAAGTCCCTTTGCTCATTCCCAGATCATTCCTGAAACCTAAGGGAAGTCACAGAAGATGTGCAACCCAACACCAGAAAGGAAAATTTGGCTAAAACTTCACAGTACCTCTATTAGCAAAGGCCACTAGATTGGTCTAGGATACTCTGGTGGTCTAGGGTACGCTGGTGGTCTAGAGTACACTGATGGTCTAGGGTACGCTGGTGGTCTAGGGTACGCGGTGGACTAGGGTACGCTGGTGGTCTAGGGTATGCTGGTGAACTAGGGCATGCTGGTGGTCTAGGGTACA
>PVIU01016802.1:0-43885 GCA_004026605.1 Ondatra zibethicus
CTCCCCCTCCCCCTTTCCCCTCCAGTCCTAAGAGAGGGCAGGTTACCCTGCCCTGTGGGAAGCCCAAGGCCCTCTTGCCTCCATCCAGGCCTAGGAAGGTGTGAATCCAAACTGACTAGGATCCCAAAAAGCCAGTACCTGCAGTAGAATCAAATCCCAGTGCCATTATCATTGGCTTCTCAGTCAGTCCTCATTGTCAGTCACATTCAGAGAGTCTGTTTCGATCACATGCTCGTTCAGTCCCAGTCCAGCTGGCCTTGGTGAGCTCCCACTAGATCAGGCACACCATCTCAATGGGTGGACAAATCCCTTGCGGTTCTGACTTCTGTGTTCATCTTCTCCCTCCTTCTGCTCTTCAACTAGGCCTTGGGAGCTCAGTCCAGTGTTCCACCGTGGGTCTCTGTCTCTATCTCCATCCGTCGCCGGATGAAGATTCTTCTGCTCTTCGACTGGACCTTGGGAGCTCAATCCATTGTCCAGTGTGAATGTGGGTCTCTGTCTCTATCTCCATCCATTGGACGAAATTACTATGGTGGTGATCAAGATATTCATCAGTGTGACTATGGGACAATGATAGTTCCGGCACCCTCTCCTCTGCTGCCCAAGGACCTAGCTTTGTTTTATGGCTAGGGTCCACTAATGAGTGAATACATACCATAATCGTCTTTTTGGGTTTGGGTTACCTCACTCAGGATAGCGTTTTCTATTTCCATCCATTTGATTGCAAAATTCAAGATGTCATTGTTTTTTACTGCTGCATAGTACTCTAATGTGTATATATTCCACACTTTCTTGATCCATTCTTCCATTGAGGGGCACCTAGGTTGTTTCCAGGTTCTGGCTATTACAAATAATGCTGCTATGAACATAGTTGCACAAATGCTTTTGTAGTATGTTTGGGCATCATTTGGGTATATTCCCAAGAGTGGTATTGCTGGATCTTGAGGTAGGTTGATTCCCAATTTCCTGAGAAACGGCCACACTGATTTCCAAAGTGGTTGCACAAGTTTGCATTCCCACCAGCAATGTATGAATGTTCCCCTTACTCCACATCCTCTCCAGCATAGGCTATCCTTGGTGTTTTTGATTTTAGCCATTCTGACAGGTGTAAGATGGTATCTCAAATTTGTTTTGATTTGCATTTCCCTGATCGCTAAGGAAGTTGAGCATGACCTTAGGTATCTTTTGGCCATTCGAAATTCTTCTGTTGAGAATTCTCGGTTCAGATCCTTACCCCATTTTTTAATTGGGTAATTTAGAATTTTAATGTCTAATTTCTTGAGTTCTTTCTTTATTTTGGAGATCAGACCTTTGTCCGATGTGGGGTTAGTGAAGATCTTCTCCCATTCAGTAGGATGTCTTTTTGTCTTAATGACAGTGTCCTTTGCTTTACAGAAGCGTCTGAGTTTCAGGAGGTCCCATTTATTCATTGTTGCTCTTATTGTCTGTGCCACTGGGGTTTTACATAGGAAGTGGTCTCGTGTGCCCACGTATTGCAGGCTACTTCCCACTTTCTCTTCTATCAGGTTAAGTGTGGTTGGATTTATGTTGAGGTCTTTAATCCATTTGGATTTGAGTTTTGTGCATGGAGATAGATGAGGATCTATTCTCATTCTCCTACAGGTTGACATCCAGTTATGCCAGCACCATTTGTTAAAGATGCTTTCATTCTTCCATTGTATACTTTTAGCTTCTTTATCAAATATGAGGTGTTCATAGGTTTGTGGATTAATATCCGGATCTTCGATTTGATTCCATTGGTCAACATCTCTGTTTTTATGCCAATACGAAGCTGTTTTCATTACTTTAGCTCTGTAATAGAGTTTGAAGTCAGGGATGGTAATGCCTCCTGAAGTTCCTTTATTGTATAGGATTGTTTTCGCTATCCTGAGCTTTTTGTTTTTCCATATAAAGTTAGTTATTGTTCTCTCAAGGTCTGTGAAGAATTTTCTTGTGATTTTTATGGGGATTGCATTGAATCTATAGATTGCCTTTGGTAGAATTGCCATTTTTACTATATTGATCCTACCAATCCAGGAGCATGGGAGATCCTTCCATTTTCTGGTATCCTCTTCAATTTCTTTCTTCAAGGTCTTAAAGTTCTTGTCAAATACATCTTTTACTTCTTTGGTTAGTGTTACCCCAATATATTTTATTCTATTTGTGGCCATCGTGCAGGGTGATATTCCTCTGATTTCCCTCTCTGTTTCTTTATCATTTGAGAATAGGAGGGCTACTGATTTTTTTTGAGTTGATCTTGTATCCTCCCACATCACTGAAGGTATTTATCAGCTTTAGAATTTTTTTGGTAGAGTTTTCGGGGTCCTTTATGTACACTATCATATCATCCGCAAATAATGAAAGTTTGACTTCTTCCTTTCCAATTTGAATCCCCAAGTCTCCTTATTCTGTCTTATAGCTATTGCTAGAACACTAAGCACTATATTAAAGAGATATGGGGAGAGTGGGTCTCTTAGGGTCTGCAGCACATCTATCCAAGACCTTCTGGCTTTCATGGTTTCCATAGAGAAGTCAGGTGTAATTCTGATAGGTTTACCTTTATATGTTACTTGGCGTTTTTCCTTTGCAGCTCTTAGTATTCTTTCTTTATTCTGTATGTTTTGTGTTTTGATTATTATATGGCGAGGGGATGTCTTTTTTTGATCCACTCTATTTGGTGTTCTGTATGCTTCTTGTACCTTCATAGGCATATCCATCTTTAGGTTGGGAAAGTTTTCTTCTATAATTTAGTTGAATATATTTTCTGGGCCTTTGAGCTGTGCTTCTTCTCCTTCTTCCACCCCTATTATTCTTAGGTTTGGTCTTTTTATGGTGTCCCAGATTTCCTGGGTGTTTTGTGTTAAGAATTTGTTGGATTTGTTGTTTTCTTTGATCAGTGAGTTTATTTTCCCTATAGTATCTTCAGAGTTTGAGATTCTTTCTTCTATCTCTTGTAGTCTGTTGGTTGTACTTGTCTCTGCAGTTCCTGTTCATTTACCCAGATTTTCTATCTCCAGCCTTCCCTCGGTTTGTGTTTTCTTCATTGCCTCAATTTCAGTTTTTAAGTCTTGAACTGTTTCCATTACCTGTTTGATTGCTTTTTCTTGGTTTTCTAGGGTATCTTTGAGGAATTTATTCATTTCTTCTAAATTTTTGTTAGTTTTCTCATCCCTTTCTTCAAAGGAGTTTTTCACCTCTTCTTTAAAGGTCTCTATGACTTTCATAAAGTTACATTTAAAGTCAATTTCTTCTACATCTTCTGGGTTAGGTTGCTCAGGTTTTCCTGTTGAATACTCGTTGGTTTCTGGTGTTATGTTGCTTTTCAGGTTGTTGGAGGAATTCTTGGATTGACGCCTGCCTATCTCTTCCTTTGACTGCAGTCAGGGGAATCTCAGCGGGTGGCGACGTCCCAGGACAGCTTGTACACACTCCCCCCTCTTGGTAGCTGATCTCAGTGCAGGAAGAGGAAGTTCCGTCTGGACTTCTGATCCGTCTGGACCTCCGATCAGTCTGAACCTCCAATCTCAACACAGGAAGAGATAGTCCTGATGTTCCAAGGCCCCACAGAGGAAAGGGTCACTATGACTTTAGAGAGTAGAATATGGTTTTAGGTAGAAACCGATGGCATCCAGGGGTGCACCTAATTTATTTTCCTCATGTAATTCGTTGTCTCATGTGAAAAAATAGTGACAGTTGAGTAGTGTTTAATGATAGGGATAAATTTTGAGAAGCATATTATTAGGCAAGGTAGGATTTTTTTAATATTCAAGCATGATAAGAAATGTCTATCCAAACTGCGACGGGTACATTGCCACTAAGTGTTATAGTCTTATGAGAATACCAGTACATCGTGTTATATTATCAACTAAAACACCATTATGCATCATGTAGATAATATAATATATTCAGTTCTCTTTATTCTCTTTAGAAAAACAAATCTCAATGCCAGAATTTATCTCATTATATTCAGAAATTTAAAAAAAAACATGCTATCTGCTTTTAGTTTGTCCACATCATAGTGTAATGTAAAAGCTAAATCAATGTGCAAAAATTGAGAAGTCTTTTGGGCACTTAGGACATATCATTTAATTTCAATATAATTGTGACACAAGCCTAAACTCACCTGTTAATATCCTATTTATTTGGCATGATATTCTTTTTGCTTCAAATGAATTTTCTGAATTGTTATTAAAATGCATATATCATTATACACTAATTATATGTGATTGATGACATGGCATCAAGAGATTTTCCTTGGAGTGACATGAGTGGCCCTAGCATGTGTTCATACACATTTATTTTTTTCTGACAACCATTAACTTCTTTCCTCAGATATAATCTTGATTAACCAAAATTTAACATAGCTTTTAATTGACTCATATCCCTAATATTATTCTACTATTTGATTTGTTTTGTTTTGTTTGAAATAAATTAAAGATAAGAAAAAAATTGCTTTCTTTAGTCAAAATAATGTAGGAAATGAAGAATTATGGGAATTTATTTAGAAAACTCATCTTCCTGCTTTTCCTAGTATCCCAGATGGTGGACAGAAAGGAATGATGAGCCAAATGCATACTTTCAGCTCCATACAGATAGCTCCTTAGAAAGTTCAGTGCTACTTATATACCTTTCCATACAATCATCTGGCCATTCTTGGGTAAAATTATTTTGCCTTCCATATTATCCTTGAACTTCTTTGGATTAATGCCCGTCTTTTACATACTGTGTGAGGGAACTGACTAGCGAAGAAGCAGAGACTGACCGTATGACACTCCTCGTTCTGAGAATAAGCAATCTCAATCATCTACTTGATATGTTTACATATTCAACAAAGTCTTATTGATCCAGTTAATGCACATCTGTGTATGAATTCACCAGAATCTCAAAGATGAATAGGATTCATTTCTAGCTCTCTGAAAATCCAAATGTGTCTAAATGTGGGGTCTTCAATGACACCTGAGACTCATCGACTTCTTTGTTCTATATTCCCTGCTAATTATATCCCTGTCTTCTTATGTTAAGCCAAAAGCCAGTTGCTTGCCATCTCATACAATATTTCTAGATTTGCTTTCTAAGCAACACATAATAAGTCTATTTTTATTTGAAAAGGCTCAATATCACACCTATTTGATATCAGGTACTCAGCAATTCTTTGTCTAATGATCAAATGAAACTCTAATTAGGCTCTCATCCGCAAACTTCAATTTTCTGTTCTAAAGGTAATCATTATTCTTCTTAACTAAACAACCCCAGTTGGATCAAACATCATTAATGTGACATAATATTCAATCCTCAAAAACCAATCTAGTAGCTTTGCTTTCACATTACTACCCTATTACTCTCATATTAAAACAAGGAAATGGAGCCTTACATTCCCATGATGACATGGAGGTGGCCTGACAAATGCATGCTGGTATTCATACAGTTCATTTTCATTGTTTTTATATCACATATTTCATCTCATTAACTATTAACTGTGAAATGGGGCTTAGAGTTTTTACTGCTAATATCTTTTTTAATTTTGGTTTTATTTTTGAGATTACAATTTTTTCCATTCCTTTTTATTTTTTATTGATTTTTATTAAGCTTCACATTTTCCCTGCTCCCCTCCCTTTAGACATTTCTTCCTTCCCTTTCTTCCCTCCAAATAATCCCAGAAACTTCCCCATTCTACTTCAAATTAATGACAGTTTTAAAATCACCAATTGATATTGCATTCATTCTCTCTCTCTCTCTTTCTCCTAAGTATAACCTATTTGGCCCACATAATGGTGCCTATATGTATAAAATGCTATTGTCCTTTTAAGACTGAGAACTGTGAGTTGCTCTAGTTTCTGCCAAAATTCACTCGATTAGTAAAAGCACACAAACATATTTAATCCTAGGAACATTATTGACAATATAAGGGTTATTTGGAGAAGGTTTTCCGGTTATTTACCATAGTTAGTGAGTGTGATCCAGAAATCTCAAATCCGGCAGTATCTAGTTTGAGTTTCTACAGGAAGAGTGAAAATAGAACCTTCATTGAGAAGTACTACATGGTTAGGTGTTATGATTCCCACATGCAAAATCATTAAAATGGTTGTCTTGTTCATTTGGGAAAAATGAAACATAAGACCCAATTATGTAATATACACTGTACCCTCAGTGTAACATAACAGGTTTTATGCAGAAGGGAGCATATACTTTCTGACACCTAAAAGTATACTGGATAATATGGGATATTTTGATTACTGTGATACAAGGAGACCTAATACAAATTAGGTATACAAGTTCCACCACAAGATAGCTTATGATTATGTCATTATTAATATAAACCTGTATTCTAATTAGATAATTATTCATTAAAGAAAATGGAAGAAAGTCACACAGAAGAGATCTTCCCTGTTAACATCATGGAATCAACCTGGGTTAGATAAAATGAAACTGTATCAAATGCAACATATTTTTTATTTAACTGTAGCTATTTTAAAAAATAGCAAAGCAACATGAATCTACTGATACGAACTACTTACCAATGTATCTCATATGACTGTAGCCTCTGAAGAGCTCAGAGTTTATACATGAAGAAAACTTCCAAATCAAATAGCAATGGGGAAATCACTGAACAAAATTTCTCTATAATACATTGAAGAAGTCAAAAAGTTTTTGAAAAGCCTTGTAAAGTTCATTTTTAAGTTTTATTTCTAGAATCCCCAAAAGAGAAGTACTAAAAGTTATCTTAAAGAAAACTCAAGATAAAAAAAAATCATAGAAGAAAACTTTTTCAACCTAAAGAAGCATATCCCTATGAAGGTACAAGAAGATTACAAAATACCAAATAGACTGGACCAAAAAAGTCCCCTCCCCATACAATAATCAAAACACTAAACATACAGAATAAAGAAAGAATAATAATAGCTGCAAAGGAATAAGGCCAAGCAACATATAAAGACAGACATGACAGAATTACCCCCAGTTTGTCAAAGAAAATTGTGAAAGCCAGAAGGTCCTGGACAGATGTTCTGCAGACACTAAGAGACCATGGATGCAAGCCCAGACTACTATCCCCTGTAAAGCTTTCAATCACTGCAGACATAGAAAACAAAAATACTCCATGATAAAACATGATTTAAACAATATCTATTAATATACCCATCTTTACAGATATTACTACAAGGAAAACTCCAACCCAAGGAAGGTAGCTTCAAACATGAAAACATAGGCAACAGATAACCTCACACCTCACACCAACAAACCCCAAAGAAGGGAAACACAAACACTACCACCTAAAGATAACAGGAATTAACAATTACTGGTTATTGATATCTCTTAATAGTGATGGACTCAATTCACCTGTAAAAAGACACAGGTTAACAGAATGAATACAGAAAAAGGACCCATCTTTCATATGCATACAATAAATACACCTCAACCTCAGAGACAGACATTATCTCAGAGTAAAGAGTTGGGAAAAAATTTTCCAATCAAATGGAACTAAGAAACAAGCAGGTGTAGCTATCCTAATATCTAACAAAATAGACTTCAAACTAAAATTAATCAAAAGAGATGGAGAAGGACACTTCAGACTCATCTATCAAGATAAACATCTATGTCCCCAAAACAAGAGCACTCACATATGTAAAAGAAACACTACTAAAGCTTAAATCACACATCAAACCCCACACACTAATAGAAGGAGAATTCAGCACCCCACTCTCACCAATGCACAGGTCTGCCAAACAGCAACATAACAGAGAAATAAGAGAACTAACAGATGTGATGACTCAAATGGACTTAACAAACATTTATAGAACTTTTCACTCAAACACAAAAGAATATACCTTCTCCTCAGCTATTCATAGAACCTTCTCTAAAACTGACCACGTACTCGGTAACAGTGCAAAACTCAACAGACCCAAAATAATTGGAATAACTCCCCTGGATCTTATCATATCACCATGGCTTAAAAGTTAGAATTCAACAACAACACTACTCTCAGAAAGCCTACAAACTCATGGAAATTGAACAATGCTCAAATGAATCACCCCTGGGTCAAAAAAATAAAGAAAGAAAACAAAGAACTCCTAGAATTCAACAAAAATGAAGGCAAAATGTACCCAACCCTATGGGACACTATAAAAGCAGTGCTAACAGGAAAGTTCATAGCCCTAAGTGCCCACGTGAAGAAAGTGGAGAAATCTAACACTAGTGACTTAACAGCATGCCCGAAAGTTCTAGAACAAAAAAAAGCAGACTAACCAAGGAGGAGTAGACAACAAGAAATAATCAAACTGAGAGCTGAAATCCATAAAATAAAAACAAAACAAGCAATACAAAAAATCAATGATACAAAGAGTTGGTTCTTCAAGAAAACCAAGATAGACAAACCCTTATCCAAACTAACCAAAAGGCAGAAAAAGAATACCCAAATTGACAAAATCAGGAATGAAAAGGGAGATATAACAACAGACATTGAGGAAATCCAAAAAATAAGTCATACTTTGAAAACATGTACTCCAAAAAATGTAGAATCTAAATGAAAAAGAAATGGACAATTTTCTGTATAGGTACCACATAAAAAAAGTAAATCAAGAACAGATAAGCAATTTAAATGGAGCTATAATTCCTAAAGAAGTAGGAGAAGCCATCAAAAGTCTCCCAAATAAAAAAAAAAGCCTAGGGACAGATGTTTTCAGTGCAGAATTCTACCAGAACTTCAAAGAAGGGCTAATACCTATACTCCTCAAATTGTTTCCCCCCAATAGAAACAGAAGGAAGGAATATTGCCAAACCTTTTTTTTTAAATTATTTTTGAGGCAGAGTTTCTCCGCAGCTTTGGCACCTGTCCTGGAACTATCTCTTGCAGATCAGACTGGCCTTAAACTCATAGAGATCCACATGCCACTGCCTCCTGAGTGCTGGGTATATAAAAGTATATATATAAAGGTATATGCCACCACTGTCTGGCTGCCAAACTCTTTTAACAAAGCTACAATTACCCTACTATCGAAAGCACGCAAAGACTCAACTAAGAAAGAGAATTGCATACAGCCCAGTTTCCCTCATGATCATAGCTACAAAAATACTCAATAGTACACTGGCAAAAAAATCCAAGAACACATCAAAACAATCATCAACCATTATAAAGCTGGCTTTTATCCCAAAGATGCAGGGATGGTTCAACTTAAAAAAAAAATCTGTCAATGTAATCCACCATATAAATAAAGTAAGAGAAAAACCCATATGATCATCTCATTAGATGCTGGAAAAAAAAAAAAAACCTTTGACAAAAATCAACACCCTTTCATGATAAAGCTCTTGGAGAGATCAGGGATACAAGGACCATACGTAAACATAATAAAAGCAATATACAGCAATCTGAGAGCCAATATCAAATTAAATAGAGAGAATATCAAAGCAATTCCACTAAAATCAGGTACAAGACAAGGCTGGCCACTCCCTCCATATCTATTCAACATAGTACTCAAAGTTCTAGCTATAGTAATAAGACAACAAAAGGAGATCAAGGGGATACAAATTGGAAAGGAAGAAGTCAAAATCTCACTATTTGCAGATAGGGTAGTATACATAAGTGACCCCCAAAATTCTACCAGGGAACACATACAACTGATAAACATCTTCAGTAATATGGCAGGATACAAGATCTACTGAAAAAACTCAGTAACCCTCCTATGCACAAATGATAAAGGGGCTGAGAAAGAAATCAGAGAAACATCACCAGTTACAATCATCACAAACAACGTATCTTGGGGAAAACTAACCAAAGAAGTAAAATTCCTGTATGACACGAACTTTAAGCCTTTGAAGAAACAAATTGAAGAAGATATCAGAAAATGGAGAGATCTCCCATGCTCTTGGACAGGTAGAATCAACATAATAAAAATGGCAATATTACCAAAAGCAATCTACAGATTCAATGTAATCGGCATCAAAAATCCCAATACAATTCTTCACCGACCTCAAAATAATAATACTGATCTTAATATGGAAAAACAAAAAACCCAGAATAGTCAAAACAATCCTGTACAATAAAGGAACCTCCAGAGGCATCACCATCCCTGACTTCAGACTCTATTATAGAGCTATAATGATGAAAACAGCTTGGTGTTGGCATAAAAACAAAGTGGTGGATCAATAGAATCAATCCACACAGCTAATTTTTGACATAGAACTAAAATTATACAATGGAAGAAAGAAAGCATCTTCAACAAATGTTTCAGGCATAACTGGATGTGAACATGTAGAAGAGTACAAATAGATCCGTATCTATCCCCATGCATGAAACTCAAGTTCAAATAGATCAAAGATCTCGATATAAATTCAGCCACACTGAATGTCATATACAAGAAAGTGGTAAGTAGCCTTGAACATATGGGCACAGAAAACCACTTCCTGAATATAAAACCAGTAGCACAGACACTGAGAGCAACCATTAATAAATTCAATATCCTGAAATTGAGAAGCATCTGTAAGACAAAGGACCCAGTCACCAAGACAAAACAGTAGCCTACTGAATGGGAAAATATCTTTACCAATCCCATATCAGACAAAGGACTGATCTTCAAAATATATATAGAACTCAAGAAACTAGAAATTAAAATACCAAATTATCGAATAAAAAATGGAGTAAAGATATAAACAGAATTTACAACAGAAGAATCCCAAATGGCCGAAATACTCTTAAGTAAATGTTAAACATCCTTAGCAATCAGGGATATGCAATCATAACAACTCTAGGATACCATCTTACACTTGTCAGAATGGCTATGATAAAAATCACCAATGACAGCTTATGCAGGAGAGGATGCCGAGTAATTGGAACACTCCTCCATTGCTGGTGGGATTGCAAACGTGTACAGCCACTTTGGAAATCAGTATGGCATTTTCTCAGAAAATTGGGAATCAGTCTAACCTCAAGACCCATAAATGCCTCTCTTGGGAATATACATATCTAAAGGAAGCACACTCATACCACAAGAATATTTGCTCAGCTGTGTTTATATCTGCATGATTCCAGAATCTGGAAACAACCTAGATGCCTCTCAGCTGAGGAATGGATAAAGAAAATGTGATATATTTACGCAATGGCGTACTCTCTTGAAATTTGCAGGCAAATGGATGGAACTAGGAAAAAAAAAATATCCTGAGTGAGGTAACCTAAACTCAGAAAGATAAACACAGTATGCACTTGCTCATAACTGGATATTAGATGTAAAGCAAAAGATAATAAGCCTATAGTTCACAACCCCAGTGAAGCTAGGTAATAAGGAGAGCCCTAAAATATACATACATAGATTCCCCAGGGAAGGGAAAATAGACAAGATCTTCTGAAAAAAGAAGAAATTGGGAGCATGGCGGGGGTTAGGGGGCAAGAAGGGGAGAGATGAAGAGAACATGAGGGAATGGCATGGTCAAGTTTGGGGAAAATTTCCCCATAGAGTTCACAATGGATTGGAAGAATAATAAATGAGTATCCAAGTAATAAGTAGTTACAGGCTGTAGTAATTATTTGAAAAGCAACAAGGGAATTAATAAGAAATCGACTAGGAGGAGGAACACTTAAGGTGTTGTTTATTAGTCTGATTTCTTGAGAAGAAAACATGAAGTTAGCATTAGAAGCATGAGAAGATTATTGGTAAAAATTACTTCCTCAAAGAAAAGTTCCCTTGCTGAGGTCAGAGGCATAAGGACAAATATTTAGAATGCAGTTAGGGATTTTACTTCTTTACTAAAGTTTTGGTTGTAGGATCTTCCACAGGATCCAGGATGTCACATGTTAGCTACATTTCCAGTACTAAGCATGAATTCTCTTTTGTTTAATGAGTCTTAAATTCAATCAGAAATCTATTGGTTAGATCACCAATGTGTGCATGTTACTATTACACCCTTCGGATTACTGTGCCATGGTAGTCATTACTGTGGTTCATATATGCCATAGCTGAGTAAGACTATTTGTTGCTTTGGAAGCTTACAATGTGCTTTCTGTTGCCATAAAGATTTGGAGCTGGGAGGTTCAGGTGAAATATAAAATGCTCAGAAAACCACGATAGTTTGGAGTCAATTCCCAACGGATGTATCTACAATACAACTCCTACAGCTAAGGCTCAGGTAGATACAGGCAAAAGATTGTAAAAACCAGGAGAACAAGAAATTTGATGTGAGATTGTGTATCCTAGTGTTAGAAACTACATTTATATAATCTCACCAACATAATCGCCTAAACATGAGCTGAACCAATACAACAATAAGCATGACAAAGAGAATGGGGAGAGAAAACCGAGACCCCTCAATCCTACACAAAGAATTATGCCCAATGTTAAGAGTGCTGAGAGTGGGAGGAGTAGTCTCCCCATGGGAAGCACACACCAACTTGTTACCCAACACCAAATGCCCTTAAAACACATACACATGTAACAGTATATAGACTGAGCAGTTTGCAGTTTTGTATTTAGGAATATGCATATACATATCATATATGTATGTGTATGTAGGTCTACATACATGTATTCGACATTAATTAGTGTAAAAAGAGGATGTGAATTTTAAACAAAGCAAGGAGGGGTATATTGGAGGATTTTTGAAAGAGGAAATAGAAGAGGGGAATTGTCCAATTATATAGTAATTTCAAAAATTAAAATAAATATTTTAATAAATGAAAATCAAATCAAAATCTAGCAAAATGTCTATAGTACAGAGTAAGCAGGGGCTAAGAAAGTCTTCATATTGATGATGATGTAGCTCTAGCTTTTGTCAAGAAGAGAATTTGTAATATCTAAAGTTCTAAGGTTTTAGCTGATGGGTGGTTCTCAAGCTAGGATTCTCTATCAAAGGGGTCCTTTATTACCCAAGAAGCCTAGCTCAATATTCTTGTTCCATCTAAATATTTATCCATATCCATAACAACATTCCTAAAATATATTGTTCATCCAAAAATCAAGTCAAAATATATGTACAATATATTGTAGTGTTGCCCTCAATGTGAGGGTGGTGCCATAAGGTGGGCTGGTGCTAACCAAAGGTGACCCCATTGATTCCAAGATAAACAAATGGAGATCCAGGAAAAATATATTCATTCTTAATACATATGGGATCCAAAAGAACTTCTTTGAAGAGGTGAAAGTGGACCTAAGAGTTTATGATAAGGCCAGGCAAGTAATGACTTGTATCAGTGAGGGCATATTCCAGGCAGAGATGAACAAATGAAATGACTCTGCATTAGAAAAGAGGTGCTTTGAGCCAGTACTAGAAAGGGACCCTTGAACTACAGAGAAATGGGCATGAGAGGACATTTCAGTGGGAGGCAAAAACCAGATCATCCAGTCATCTAGGCAGTAGAAAAGAGAGTTCTTCCTACTCCTTCCCTCTGCTTCCTTCTCTTTCTTCTCTCTTCATCCAAAGGGCAATGAGAACCCATGAAAAAAGTTTTAAGTAGAGTGACTGCCATAATTTAATAGAATTTCTTAAACTACTGTTTAGACTATTGCAGGTCAGCAACATTGAAGGCAGAGAAAATGGCTAGGAAACCATTCAAAGTCCTAGGAAATTCTGTCATAACTGAACAGAAATGTGGGTATAATGGGCTAAAATGGGAATAGTATGTTTGCATGTTGGCTCAAGGGCTTTCATAAGTACATTTTTAAGATTGCACGTATATTTTGAGTTGATTTTTGGATGAACAATATATTTTAAGAATGTTGTTATATCCATTTTGTGAATCTATTGTGTTTGTAAAAATCTGAACATAGCAGACCAAACTGTATTTGGTTTATGTACTTTTCTATTGGTACACATTTAGGTAAAGCCATTTTCTCCTCTTTATAAAGCAATATTACATGAATATATGTGAAATTACTTCATTACAAAGATTCACAAGTGGGGTTTCTATGAAATTTAATATCTGAAGGACATTAATATTATTATTCTATACTCATTTTTATGCCTTTGGAGAATGTGTGAAGCAGACTTCTGCCTCATATTCTCCTAACCCGAAAAATATATTTTTGGTTTTTGTAACTCCCAGCTATTATTTTTAGATGGGCAATACTTAGGAAATTAAAAATCAACCTCTTAATTTACAAAGCACATTTGCTGGTGCTTTTTATGTATGTTTACAGATTAGATGACCTAAATAAGATTTTATTAGGATCCTAAGGCAGCCATAACAATTTCCACAAATTTGGTGCCTCATAGTGAAAGAAATATAGTAACTTATGATTTGTAGGTCAATAATCAGAAAAGAGTATGTTCACATTTCCAGACATGAGTCTAGAGAAAAATCCTTTCTATGTGCCCTCTTGCATATGGTTGCTTGGAGTATGTGGCTGCATTATTCCAATCTATGGGTCTTTATTCCCTTTGTCTTTTACTATGCATATATGTGAAAATTCTGTTCCATTTCTCATCCATAGGAACTCACTTGATTGCATTTACTCTTATTCACATAATCCAAAATAAACTTTTCAAAATCCTTAACTGAATCCATTCACTTACAATATAAAAACATCGTAAGTCATACCATACAAGCCTTGAGAATTAGAAGAACATGGATATATCTTTAGGAAAAAAAGAGGTACACCATTCTTTCCATATCAAATAAAGAAGAAAATACAATGGAAAAACATAATGTTTCTAGGACTACTTCAGTAGTTTGACAATGTCCAGTTCTTTGTTTATATATTTAAAAGACGATTTACATGATGACAGGAGTACATGCAATAGAATTCAAAGGTAAATAGTTTCTTCTTTTGCTGTTGTTTTTTTCTTCTTCTTCTAAGTGAAGAAAACCAATTTAGAGTTCCCTCTAGAGACACTGTTTTATATCTCAATGCTTATTTCTTATTATCTTACTACAAAGTAGTATGTTACCTACCTTGTCACATGGTACCCAATCATGGAGTCAAAAAGCTTATCATATTCATCAACTATCAAACAACAGAGCAAGGAAAAGGCAATTATTTATCTGAGCACAAAATCAAAACTAGATCACACATTAAGAAAGGAAGTAGGTAGTGGATTTTGAGTGAGCAGTCACTAGAGTATAAACAAAAAGACCATAACTGTTCTGTTCTCTTACACCCTCATTCATTTGGTTAAGTATGTTATTATCCAAATAAATTACTTGAGTTGGAAATGAGAAAATCAGTATGAGTTGGCTTCCTTACAGCTTCCTCAAACCATTTACTATAATAATCTTGCTTATAGTCTCTCTCTTTTATCCAATATTGTATTGACAGAGTTCTTTATGCTTCTCCTTGCCGTCTAACGTAGCTCCTTATTTGTTTATTTCCATAAGATAGAAAGGCCAGGAGAGGCAAGTGATTCTCAAAAAAATCAAATACCTGTTGAATCAAAAATCAGTTCACACAACTACCAGCTTATGAATTCCTCCAACTTACCATTAAATATATTTACACTCTCACTTACTTCATTGGAGAAACACTGTACATGATAATAGGGTGTGATTTAGACAAAAGAGCTGAAGAAATCTGAAAAAGAGTATGAATAAACTTGAAAGAGAAGTATAGCCAAGTCATTCTTGAATCTCAGTGCTCTCAGGAAGTAGGAATCTGAGCCCACAGTCCAGTTAAGCCAGCTCTTTGCATAAATCTCAGCAGGAAACTCCAGAATGGCTTTGCACCTGCTCTAAGATATTGGCAAATAGAGTTATTTTGAGAGAGGCAAACCAGGGAATTAGGCTGCAGAGGATCACTCATGCCTAGCTAGTTTGCAGGATAATGGCAGTCAGCCCAGATGGTCTGCATACTGTGCTGCCTAGATTACACTAGATTGCTGTTGACATTGACATTCAAATATCAATTGCAGCCTCCATTTTCATTATGCAAATTCCTCCCACTTAAAAGCAAAAATGTGCAAACTGTAATTAAAATCAGGTATCAAAAGTAGAATTTTTTTTTATCAGAGAGTAAGCATCATAATATGTTTATAGGAACAGATCTAAGAAGTCATTACACAAAAAAGCAACACTGAAAAAAAGTCATCCTCTTTGTTCATGTGTGTGCTTACATGTTTAGGCCTAAATGTCATCCAAAAATTTGTACTTTAAATTTCTGTGAACAAAAAAAATATTTCTGCTGCTTAATTATTTCATTCAAATGAGAGCATGTTTAATAAGACTTTTATGTGCCTATAGCTGAGCTATTATTAAATATAATCAGAACAGTGTGATTAATACCATAAGTTTTCTAATTCAATTACCAATGTGCTGTTTTATGCCTCCCTCTTAATATTTATTCCTAATTCCCACTCCAATCTGTGTAAATTGTATTATAGTTGAGTCTGAAGTCAGCTTACTGTTTCCATTTACCACTGAAACAAACAGTTTTGAATTCTTTATTTTCATTTATTTTTGGAAATTCCTCATTTCTCTCTAAAATTCCATTCTTTAAAGATCTCTATTCTAAGGGATGGAATGTGAGAATTTAAAATTAAAACATTTAATGGAACACAAATCTCTATAATTAGATTTATTTTTAGGTTCAACTACTCACTGTTTCATCTTGGGCAAGCTATTAAATGGTCATGAGCTCCGGGTTACCATCATCAAATTGAAGATGCTAATACTTCCTAAACAATGTTCAGTGACGAAATACTTATGAAGCATATAGTATTATGCTAGCTATACAGTGAGTCAGAATCATTATTTAAACAGCTTAGTAAGAGCAAACACAAAAACCTCTAAAGTCATTATAAAAAGCAGAATGTCTGAATGTGCTAGGGAAATGCTAAAAGGCATTTTGTTCATTATTCTTGTTAACTAAAACATATTCTGGCAAAAATAAAGGCAAATGTACTTGTACTCACAAACATATAAACAATCCATGGCAAAGTGCCCTAGCCCACTCCTCACTAGCTAACAGTACATAATGGTTTGTCTGAGCATCATAAAACATATTTCCTGACTATTACAATGTGTGATGCTGGAAAGTTTGTGCAAGTTACTAATAGGTAAAGATAAAAAGAGTAACAAATCAGCAGAATAAGAGGAACGGGTTATGCAAGGCAAATAAAAAGGAAATTGAATGGATCAGTATAGCAGCAAACTCACATTTTAAAATATTTTTTGAGTCCCAAGTTAACAATATCACTATCCTATAGGCATTTAATTTATTTGGAAATATTTATTGTAAAATTGTAGTTTACTTTTTTATGTCAATGAAAGAAAATACCATTTGGCACACTGCAGGGAGAAGCGGACTGGTTGCTAACAGTACTACTGAGCCTATAGTTCAATTTTCTAACGATTTTTCAGAGGGAAAAATACCTGTTATCAAAAATAACCACAGTTTGAGTGTTTGCACAGACTCTGTGGCTTTTGATATTGTTTTAGCCTTATTTCCACTGCTGTAACAGATTACTGACAATGAACAATTGATAAGAGTACAGTTTCTTTGCTCAGATTCTCACTTCTCCTACTTTTCAACTGGATTTTAGGAGCTCAGTCCAGTGCTCTGATGTGGGTCTCTGCCTCTGTTTCCATCAGTTGCTGGATGAAGGTTCTATGGTGATATTTAAAATATTCATCAGTCTGAATACAGGGCAAGTCAAGTTTGGGCACCCTCTCCTCTATTTTAGGGTCTGAGCTGGGGTCATCCTTGTGGATTCCTGGAAATTTCTCTAGAGCCAGGTTTCTTGCTATAATGGCTCAGTCAATCAAGATATCTCTTTCCTTGCTCTCATCTCTGTCCTTCTTCCATCTAGACAATCCCATTCCCTCAAGTTCTCCTCACCCCTCCCCTTCTTCCCTCCTCTTCCCTTTCCACCCTCCATGTGTACACCCATTGAAACGGTCTATCTGAGCTAATGGGAGCTCACCAACTGCAGCCAGACTGGGAAGGAACAAGCATAGCACCAAACTAGTTCCTCTGAATGTGGGTAATAATAGTATGGCTGGGGTAGACTGTGGAGTCAATGGCAGTGGCACTGGGATTTATCCCTACTGCATGTACTGGCCTTTGGGGTACCTATTCTCTTTGGATGGATACCTTGATCAGCCTAGATATAGTAGGGAGGGCCTTTGTCCTTCCCCAAAGCAATGTGCCTTACCCTCTCTGAGGAGTGGAAGGGGGTGGGGTGGGAGGGTGTGTGGAGGGAATGGGAGGAGGGGAAGGGGTGGGAATTTGTATTGGTATGTATAATAAAAAAGATAATTTGTTTTCTTTAAAAAATAAATAAAAAACAAAACAACAAAAGAAGAGTACACCTTCATTTGGCTCATGATTATAGAGTCTAGAAAGTTCAAATTTGTGGTGCCAGCCTCTGCTTGGCATCTATTAAAGACCTTCTTGCTTTACCATAGAAAAGCAAAAGAATACAAAATCTAATTATTTTTATTCTTATTAAGACATGTGTGTTACCATGAGAGGCCCATGCTTATAATCTAATTATGATTGCCTCCCCAAGACTCCACCTCCAAATTCAATTAGCATTTGAGTGTGTAGCTTAAGATTTTAAACTGGATTTATTGGGAACATATTAAAACTTTATCATGTATGTAGCTTCATCTCACTAGGTAAGTTTCATCATAATGTTAAATTAAAATGTCTATATTAAATCAATGGCATGCTCACCTAGCTTCCTCCTTCTATCTTGGCCAAAATCATTCACAGCCATTTTGACATTTTTGTTATAAGGGTGCCAGATCAAGACTTTAAAAAGACTTCCAGATAAGAGTGATGTGCAATGGAGTATGAAAGCTATTATAACTATTATTCCAACAACTCCAGCTTCAACAATACCTGGTTTTCAATTATGTTCTGAAATATGTTATTCTGTCTTTGATGTTGCAGTTATATTATATAGCAATGCATGAATGGGATGATATGAGGGAGAAATTGATGAAAATCTTCAAAAAAAAAAAACTAAAACTTCTTGTACATCCTAGTCATTCTACTTAAAGCAGTGTTTGACCAACAGTGTGAATAAAGATTAGAGAATTACATAAGGCACTTTGCACTATTGCTTGCCACTTCACCCTTTTACTTGGCCTTCATATGTGACAAATTTCCTATCAACCTTCGTAAATTTTTACCACTTCCATTGAATGTGAGAATGTATTGTGTAGGCCATTTAATGATCCAGCTTTCTCTATTTGTTACATTAATTATAATTATGAAACAATCTATTTGTAGTCTCTCCTCTCTCTCTCTCTCTCTCTCTCTCTCTCTCTCTCTCTCTCTCTCTTTCTTCTCTCTTTCTCTCCTCTCATCTCAGTTTTCAAACCAAACTCAACAGATCCATCAGGATGCACAAAATACAAGAAGGAAATTTTATTCCATGTGTTTTTAGTTGTTTATCTGTTCAACTGCATGTTTACACATACAGGCACACTACAGCATATGTATAATAATCAGAGGACAATTGATGTGACTCAGTTCTCTTCTTGTACTATGTGGGTTCATGGGATTGAACTCATTTCATCAGGCTTGGCAGCAAGCACCTTTACTCGCTGAGCCATCTCACTGACCAGCCAAAAAAGACTTTTCAAAATGACAACACAAATCAGAAGGTAGGTTTCTTTACAGCATAATAATTTCATCCAAAAGATATAAGGGGAATTAATGAAATTTATTTTTTTACAGCTGTAAAACAGTTCTAAAGAATTCTCATAGAATGTTTAGTCCTTATTCAAGTTTGACAGACCATATTTTTTTCTCCTTGGATGGGAATTGCAGAACTCTGTTGTCTGGGTATTGGTGCAGCTTGAAGTAAATCACATTGTGGGTTACCAGCATGATTCGTTCTCCAAAGAAGTAAACCAAGCAACACTGTTCCAGGAGCTTTTCACAGTAACTTGATAGGAAGAAACATTAGAACGAGACAGATTGTAGAATACTAAAAATGAAGTTTGATCCTAGAATGATAACAATTTGTGAAACCCCTACTTACTTCATGGAACATATGATAAATATGTCAGTTGTTCATTATCTGTGATGTAATGTATTTATACAAACTAGAAGCACGGAAACACCGGGGAAAAATGAGAACTCTTCTTTGCAAAGCAGAGGCCCTCTTCATAGTAGTTTGTCCAGAAGCTACTATTTTCTAAGTTAACAAAAGACCACAGAAACATAATTACTATAGAACAATTAGTTTTAAAGGAGATATCATTAATTATGATATATTGAGATCTAATAAGGATGCTCTTTCTCTCTCTGTTTTAGGAGTTGGAGGGTATGTTGAGACCAAATCTTCTCTGACCTCCCAAGTGTAAGGATTACAGCTGTGTGCCACTATACCTGACTAAAAAGATAGAGCTAAAAGAAATTGCTTAGTTTACTAAGTAGAGTGATGATTACGGAATCCAAGATAAGCAGAGCTGATAAAGCTAATTGATGTGCATAACAAATACAACTAATTATTGTATAGAAACAAAAGAAAAATCAAGAAAGGATTCCCGCTAAAAAAGCCTGGTGTTAAATATGACTTTTATAGACCTATAGTTTGGCCAAGCAGCATATCCTGATATTAGAAAATATATTAAATATTGTACAGGGGCCAAAAATTATATTGTTTTAATTAATATTAAATGGATCTTCCTATAAAAGCACTCACCAACAAGCCATATAAAGGAAGGCCCAAAAATTCACTTTTGAAAATCTTCTACAGGCATGAAAAATGGAACTTGATAAGCCCATGGCATCAGAGTAGCAAGAGACATAGAATTGTGTCAGAGTAAACTTCTATCAGTGATGGATATGTATGAACTGTATAACACTGGTGTATCCCCTGGAAATTAATAAAATTGTATTGTCTCAAAATAAATTGTGATCAAGAACACTGGCTGTGCCATTGATGGCCCTAAATAATATTGAGCAAGAATCTAAGGTTTGGATGAAAATATAGTATCAGTGAGTGAAACTATTGTGCATAATTCTGAATTCTTATAAGAGCCTCTTATTGCAGGACTCAACATGTATCCTAGTAAGTGAAAAATTAAGTGCTTGAAATGTTGGAACAAAGGGTGCCAGATGGAGAGATAGTAGGCCATGTTTCATTCACAATAATGGCAATGTTACCTTCTGTAGAACTATCCTCACAATGAGTAACAAATATAAGTACTGGAATATTGAGAAAGGATATAAGCATGCAAACTAAATTCAAAATGCTTTGAAATTCATTCATCTTGATCAAGACGGACTTGCTTCAGAGATGTATGGATATTCATTAAACAAAGCAATTAATGTAAATTTGATAATGGATTCAAGGACAGCATCTAAATAGATACTGAAAGGGCATTTGAAGAATCCCTGCATCTGTTCACATCAAAAGTTCTGTAGAAACTTGTAACATAAGGACCACATCTCAACCTAATATAGGCTATGTATGACAAACAATAGCCACCATTATATTAAATGGGGAAAACTCAAAATGCTTCCACTAAAACCAGGAATAAAGGAGAGATGCCCACTTTTTCCATTCTAATTTAGTACAGTACTGGAAGTCTTAGCTGGAGCGAGAGGAGAAGAGAAGAAAAGAGAAGAGAGGAGAGGAGAGGAGAGGAGAGGAGAGGAGACGAGAGGAGTGTTATATTCAAATCCACAAAGTCCCCTCAAGGCCAACAAGGAAACTGAGTCCCATATGTAAAAGTAAAGAGCCTTTATTTTTTAATCAAGTTTGCAAACTTGGTCTCTCCACATGTCCAACATATTGGAATAACCAGAGAGCCCCGAGCTCAATTAGAATTGGGTTTTTATAGTAGTAAAGGTGGGGGTGAAGGGGGTCTCTGAGGTTTTAAGACCCCTGATTGACTGACATTTGTCTAGGGTGTCCTGCTGAATACGCACTGGCAGGTGTTTCTATCTACATCGCTTGGAATGCCAGGCGTTTTTTTGAATGGTCTGCCCTTGGGTGGGGGCGTGTTATCTCAGCTCCTGGTTCTTTCCTGCTACCAGGTATTGCTTCAGAGTAAAATACTGAAACTCAGGCCTTGTATTAAATTTATCGAGGGCCAAGTTCTACTCTGGCGGGTGATAATGGTTGGAAGTAAAGAACTTCTTTGGGTGACCTGCCCAGACTTAGCTTGTCATGGCTGGCCACCACAAAGAGAAGAGAAGAAAGAAAGCAATACAAATAGTAAAGGAAGAAGTCAAAGTATCTCTTCTTGTAGATGAGATTCTAAAGAACACATTCAGAGCCTTTAAAATTTCAGTAAAGTGGCAGGATAAAAAGTATTTTCACAGCAGCTTTGTTCGTCACAGCCAGAGCCAGGAAACAGCCTACATGCCCCTTGACCGAAGAATGGAGAAGGAAAATGGGGTACATTTACACAATAGAGTACTACACAGCAGAAAAAGAAATAATGACATCTTGAACTTTGCAGGAAAATGGATGGAGCTAGAAAACATCATTTTGAGTGAGGAAACCTAGACACAGAAAAACAATTATCACATGTACTCACTCATAGGTGGTTTTTAAACATAAAGCAAAGAAAACCAGCCCACAAACCACAATCCCAGAGAACTTAGACAATGAGGACCCTAAGAGAGACATACATGGATCTCATCTACATGGGAAGTAGAAAAAGACAAGATCTCCTGAGAAATTGGGAACATGGGGACCTTGGGGTATGGTTGAATGGAGTAGGGGAGAGGCAGGGAGGGAGTAGAGAAAAATGCAGAGCTCAATAAAAATCAATTTTAAAAAAGAAAAAAATAAAGTACCACAAGGGCCCTGCTCTCCCCAAAAAAATAACACAAAAATCAGTAGCCAATCTATTTACCAATGATAAACTGAAAAAGAAATTGCAAAAAAAAAAAAAAACATTCTCATTAGACTAAAATACATCAGAATAAACCTAGCTAGGAATGAGAACAATCTCTATGGTGAAAAATTTTAGAATACTGAAGAAATAAATTGAGGTGGACACTGGAAGGAAGAAAGAACTCCCATGTTCATGGATTAGAAGAAAAGATGACAATCAAGAAGCCTTCATGGGACTGATATAATTTCTCTACATATATGTTACAGTTGTATAACTTAGTCTTCTCGTGGGGCTTCTAAAAGTGGGATCAGGGGTATCTAACTCTTTTGCTGGCTTTATACTGGATTGCCTTGTCCATCCTTAATATGAGGGGCTGTGCCTAGTCTCACTGCAACATGATATTCCTTGTTTTGTTGATATCCATGGGAAGCATATGCTTTTCTGAATAGAAATGGAAGAGGAGTGGTTTTGGGGAGAGAGAGGGGAGGTTTGGGAGAGGGGCTGGGGAGGATAGGAGGGATGGGAAACTCTGGTCTGGATGTAAAAAAAAATAATTATTATCAAAGATAGAGAAAGAAAGAACAACAAAAAGATCAATGTTATGAAAATGCCAGTTTTACCAAAAACAACCTGAAGATTGAATTTCAATCAAATTCCCAGTGATTTTGTTCAAAAAATGCAAAAACACTTAAAACTCATATAGAGACTCAAGAACCTTTAGATAGCTAAAGCAGTAGTCAGAAAAAGAAGCAATGCTGATGGTTTCATCATACCTGATGTGAGTTTGAGGCCCGCCTGGTTCATATATTAAATTTCACGCCATGCAAATGTAGACAGTGAGACGCTGAGACACTTACTAAGAATACTAGCCCAAATTCATTGATTTTATCATATTTTCATATGTGTACATATGTGATTTGGATCATGTTTACCCTCGTGCCTTCTCTTGTCCCTCTCTCTCCTTCCTCCCTCCTCCCATGAATCAATTTCATGTAAATAGATGAACTTGAATTTCATGTCCCATCCCCATGTGTGTTTTGTGTGTTTATATGTAAATGTAAGCTTAGAGAGACCATAGAAGAATTTAAGGTGCTCTACTATATCACACACCACTTTATTCCTTCCAGACAGGGGATCTTACTGAACCTACATCTAAGCTAGCAGACCAGCAAGTTTCACACCCCTACTCCAGTGATAAGTTCACAAATATGTCCGCATAGTGTCACTGGTATTGGGAACTACAAATCAGATCCTCATTTTTGCATCACATGGGTCTTACTCATTGAGTTCCATTATTTTAAAATTATATTTCTAAGATAATATGTAAAAAACAGTAAAGGATACATTTTGAAATATAGACTGGAAGCAATATCAGGACCGATGGTTGTCCATTTATGTTTTAAATAATTGAAATGTGGAACAAGACAGTGCATCAATAGGCTCCTCCAGCAATTACCTCCACATAGATATATGAAAATGAATATGTTTTTATGAAGCAAACTACCTTCGCAGAAACTACTCTGCATATCTTGGTCATTGTGACACCTGGGTGTGATCCACCTTTCTGTCTAGCTTTGTGGCCAAGGGTCTGTATCTAATGTCTGTATCCCAGTGTTAATCATTTATGTACTAAGGTCAGTGCTCAAAGATGAAGCTTCTAAATCAAGTCTATCCTGAGGCAGAGGTCTTTACTCTAGTGAGGAGGAGTTTTGTTTCACATATATCACTGCCACTGTGACACTGTGAAAGTCTTTACAGCATGGAGACCTGGGCATGTCACAGATTAGTTTTGGTTCAAATATCCAAGGGTCTGTCTTCATCAGAAGTACCCCAACTTTGGCAACAATACATACGGCAAGATTGAATTTGCTGAATATATGAGACAGAAAAAGACTAGTCTTTAGGACTCAGTGACAGAGTGGTGCATGCAAACATTGAGCACAGCCTAACATCTACCACTGCCTATTTGACCTATGAACAGGGTGTCTGGGCCAAGCCCAGCATTTGGTGGATATATATAGCAGTAATCAGTTCAAATTCTGTTATAGTAAGCATTACCCGTGGCTCAATGCAGTATCCTTGAGCCCTGAGCCATTTTTTTTTAATTTTTATTTTTTCCATTCAAAAACATAATTAAAGAAATAAAATTTTTACATTCCTTCTCCAGGTCCCCTCCCGCTACCTCCACCCCTCCTCCCTCCCCCTTCTTCCTTGAAAGAGGGCATGGTGCCCTGCCCTGTTGGAAGTCCAAGGCCCACCCCCCTCCCGACCAGCCTAGGAAGGTGTGCATCCAAAAAGACTCGGTTCCCAAAAAGATAATACATGCAGAAGAGATAGGTCCTGGTGTCATTGTTGATGGCTTCAGAGAGTCTGGTTTGATCATATGCTCATTCAGTCCCAGTCCAGATGGATTGGTGTGCTCCCATTAGTTCAGGCACACTGTCTCAGTAGGTGGACCAGCCCCTCACGGTCCTAACTTCCTTACTCATCTTTCCCACCTTCTGCTCTTCAACTGGCTTGGGAGCTCGATCCATTGCTCTGATGTGAATGTGGGTCTCTGTCTCTATCTCCATCCATCGGATGAAATTTCTATAATGGTGATCAAGATATTCATCAATGTGACTATGGGACAAGGCTAGTTCTGGCACCTTCTCCTCTGCTGCCCGAATACCTAGGTGGGGGCATGCCCGCATGGTAGTGTGGGTCTTGGTTCCACCTTAGGGCAACTTTAGAGTTGTGCTAATCTTCACAGGCTGAGAATCCAGGTTGTTACATGGCATAAAGATCTCATGCTGCTCTCTCCATAGTAACCTTGTCATAATACAGAAAGGATTACATAGGTCCTTACCATATGCTGGTAGTCATGTAAGAGGTATATGAATGTGCCCCAGGCCTAAGAGGCTTGAGTGTTCAATTATTATTGTGGATATTCTCATGGTGCACATAAACCCTAAGTTGCAATTGAGGATTGGAACAAACCTAAGCTCGATTGGCCTTTAATATACAGCTGCAGACTGAAGTTAATCTAGATCTAAGTGCCCTCCAGTGCTGAACTGGTGAAAGTGACAAGCGTTTTAAGGAAACAAAGAGCCTGCTTAAATTTTTCTGAAAAGACAGGAACCAAGACAGATTAGGAAGACTGAAATACCTCAACCTTATATGACAAGAAGCTGGACTTCAATCAATTTTATGATATCAAGGGCTTTCAATAAAATATAGCCCATGAAATACTGAAAATATGATGTCAGAATCTGCCAGGATATCAGCTAGCAAGTGTGAACAATAGGTATGGAGAATTACAAACAGCAGAGGAAAAAAATCAGAGCTCCATCAGAGAAATTTAACAAAGCCATAGAAGCAACTTTTAAAAGACCAAAAAAATTTTGAGAAGCTAAAAAATGAAGAAAAAAAATTACACCTCTAGATGAAGAGCTACAAGCAATCAATGGTTCCAGAGGAAGGAACTGGTCAGATTAAACACATACATATGAGCAACACTAAATAGACTCAGTAGATTATGTTTGGTAGTAGCAGTGGTGATGATGATAATTACAAAAGAAATGGTCATCCATTTGAGTGGGAGAAAGATAGGCTTGGGAAAACACAGGAAGAGAAATATGGGGAAAAGGGAGGGATAGAAATGATGCAAATACAGTACTAATGTGTGAAATATTTAAAAAAGAAAGAGAAATTAAAAAATAAGAGTCAGCTAGATGGAATGTCTAATGCCTCTAATCCTACCTATTTAAGAGGCAAAGGGTGTCTTGAGTCCAGGAATGTGGATCAGTATGAGCAACAGTGTGAAACTACATTTGAAAAAAATCCCCTCAATAGTGAGCTCAGAAATTAGCTATTTGAAAATACAGAGCTGAAAGAGAAAAATACCAAAGACAATGAAGAAAATTGATGGAATTCTGAGAAAGAATGAAAAGAACACATATTGTGATTGCTAGGGTGCATGATGAACTTGAACATGTCAAAGATCTAGAAACTTAATAATAAAGATATAAGAGAAAGTTTCCCAATTCTGTATAATGCTACAAATATCTGAGTACTGGAAGCAAAGAGTCAACAGTACAAATTTAGTGCTACAAAGTATTCTTGAAATGTTTTCAAAAGCAAGAGGACAAAAAAAAAGTTCTCAGAATGAAAAGAAAAAGCTACAAAGGTAAGTATCAAGTCTAGTTGGCTACAGATTTTTCAGCAGGTTCCTTACAGTCCATGATGTGTGATTTCAACAATATGGAAAAAAAAAACAAAACAACTTTCAAAGAAGAATACTAGATCCAGCCATTCTCTTGGGACAAAGGAGAGCTAATGACCTTTCTAAACAGGTAGAAACTCAGAGAATTTATTTCCACAGGACTTAGACTACAAAGTGTGCTAACTGGAATTTCCAAATGAAAAGTGAATTTAATGTGTAAGAAGAAACATGAAAGTGTGGAAAAGCCACTAGAGTAACTTCACAGACATGTTCAGAAGACATGAATATTGTAAAGTGATGAATAGGAACACTAAAAGTGAGAATGAAAATAAATAATAATAGTAACTACATTAGTATGTTAAGAGACTGGCACAGTGTAAGTTTATAAAAATGTTTGGATTCAGAATTTGAGGAAAGAGGAAGTGGAAGTATAACATTTACTTACTTGTCTTCTATTATTGTCCTTATAAATGCAACCATGTTAATTTGTTACTGGTTTTGCTATAACAAAATATTTTTTAATTTATTTCAATTTATGTATAATGTGTGTGTCTATGTGAATGTATATGTACATGGATGAATTTATACAGGTGTGGAAGCAAATGCATAAGAAAAGAATCAGATGAGGGAATCAGGTGTCCTCCTGTATCACTCTCCACTATCAAGGTATCTCCGTGACTCAAGGACTTTTGTCTCAGATAGGATAGAAATCAGCTATCCTCTTGTCTCTGTGCCCTTATTGCTGGGGCTATAGACAGCTGTAGGAATATTCTTGTTACATAGGTGGTAGAAACAGATATTCAGTGTGGTTGAGCCATATCTCTTAGCTGCTAAGCCATTGTTCCAGTGCTAAAAGGTTTATTTTCTTCATTCATAGAAATCAAGTGAAAGTCTGTTTTACAATAGAGAAATCCAAGTTATTATTCAAGGATTCAAAATACATTACTGAAGTTAATCAATTAACAAAAGGGAAGAATATTATAAAGAGATGAATAATAGAAACTGCACTAAAATTAAAAAACAAATTATGAGACAACTGTAGTAAGATCTTATTTGTGGTCATTCCTAGTATTTTAAAGATTAACTTTCATTGAAACTTCATGTTGAAGACACGTAATGACTGAATTGACTAAAAATAAAGAATTATCTGTTCCTTTCAAGAAAGTCACTTCATTTCTAACAGCAATGACTAAAAGGGAAAGGATAGAATGAGATAGTCTATGCAAACAGAATCCAAAAGAAAATAAAAGTGGTCATGCTTACTTCAAGAACAACAGATTTTAATTAAAAACAGCAACTAGGAATGCCATTACATCGTGACAAAAAGGCAAGAAGAAATTTTACAAGAAAAAAAAACAAATTTTGAGTGCATATGAAAAAGTATATAAATGTATTTGGCTTGTCTCAGGACATCTAAGTGCATGAAATTAAAAGCCCCAAAGCAAAAGATAAGACTTCAATATCATAATATTGGGGGAACTTCACAAGTCCTCTTTCTTGAATAGATATATCATTCAAAGAGGAATTTAATTAAATGAAGTGATATCAACCAAATTTAAATTGTAGATACCTACAGAACATTTTATCAAGTTGCTAAATAATACACATGATTCTCACCAAAACTTTGAAAGTACTCCAGGACAGATAACACTATAAGCCACAAACTACTCTTTTTAAGTTTTCACAATTATAATAATTGAGTTTATATTTTTCTCAACAGAATTCTATAAAGTTAGAAATCAATAGCAAGAAAGTAATCAAAGCTATACAAAACATAAGTCAGTAGTTCATGAAAACAATTAAGACATGACATAGCCATTGTTTGCATGAACTCAACGTAGATGTGATTATCTACACAACACCTGCACAAGACTGGATCTATCAGCATTTTCTCACAATGATGGAAGGGACCATGACTCCCCTTCCCAGAGATCATTAGCCAGTTAACATTTGTTGTAGGAGTGAGTATCATTTTCTTTTGTGATGTGACCACTGATAAGGTGCCGTTGTTCTAGTAAATGACCTTCCACTCATACTAGACAAAAAATAATAATTAAAATCAATGGAGCACACATCAGAGAAAACAATAAAAGTAGTTAGTGACTTCATGAGAAGCAGGAGGAGAAAGTGAAAGAAAATTCATTATATAAAGGAAAGAAACTGTTAAATAATAAGGTTTAATATACTGAAGCAAAAACGAAGGAACAGTATATCAAAAGTCTATAAAATATAGCAAAAGTAGTACTAAGAAAGGAGGCTTGACAAGCAATAATATATCTAAAAATCAAAAAAGATGGCAAATAAACAACCTACAGTTATATTTCAAGGAATTAGAAAGATATGAGTAAACCAAATCTTAACATAGCAAAAAGAAGTCTATAACTAAGATGAGAGCAGAAAATGAATGGTGACTACAAAAATACAAAGAAAATCAATTAAATGAAAATTTAGTTGTTTTAAAAATGAAAATCACAATACATCCTTAGCAAAAATAAAATAGAGAGTGAAGACTCAAATTAAAATTAACATTAAAAGGGAAACATTTAAACTGTAACAAACTAAGTAGAATATTACTAATACTTATTATAAATAACCATACAAGAAATTTGGTAACCTATTAAAATCGATAAATTAGTGGGTATATACAACAGATACCCATTCTCCTTCAATTATTGTAAAATATTGGAGAAGAGGATATTTTTCCAGTTAAATTTTATAAGATCAGATTTCCATGGTAGCAAATTCTGTTAAGGACAAAAATTTTAAAGCTACATAAATTGAAGAATTAAATAAAATTATTTTAAAATATTGATAAAAAACTGAAAAGACACAAAAGAGTAGTAAGACATCTTGCATTCTTAACTTTGAAAATATCACTCATAAACTATCCATAATACTCAAAAAGATTGACAGATTCAATATAACCCATGTTACTTTACATGACATTGCTTACAGAACTTGAAAATTCATATATATAATCAAAAAGATGATAAACAACTCACTGTTCTATATATATCTATATCTATATAATGGAACCAAAACTAGAAATACCAAAATAAGTTTGAAGAAATGAATCATCAAGGAAGCACCATACTAACCTTAAAATATAGTGCAATGTAAAAAAAAAAAAATCTAAGCAAAAAGCATACACAAAACAGTTGGGAGTATCTCTAAGGAATTAAGGGAGATTAAAAAAACAAAAGGGAATTAAATTGCATGAGAAACTAAATTTAAAAATGTTTTTAAAAAATTAAGTCTATTTTGTGTTGGACACCTACTTCTGGTCATGGATTCTTACCTGGAGTATGGTCGATATACCTATTGACACTCCATTAGGCAAAACTTTTCCAGTGATTATCAATATCACATGCTGGGGGAAGTGAGTGATGTCAATTTGCCCCTTTAATTCTGGGACCCCGTCTAGCCTGAACCTGTAAAGGATTTAGTTGTGCTGTCACAACCTCTGTCAGTCCTGCTGTGTCTTCCATCACCCCTTTCTCTTAGAATCTCTCTACATCTTCTTCCACATAGATCCCTGAGCCTTGATGGAATGGGTTTTATAAAGACATCCCATCTAGGAATGGCAGCTCCTGATTTCTTTTGCTCCCCAACCCTTTTTTAAAAGAGAGAGAGAGATGGGAGAGGAATATGAAGTTGGATGAGTATGGGGTGGGGGTGGGGGGGAGAATCCAGGAGGAGTTGGGAAATGAACTATGATCAAAATACACTGTGTTAAAATTTTAAAGCAAAAATATAGTCTCTTTGCCTCCCACATGTTAAATACAAAACAGTATTACACCCCTAGTAAAAAATTAAAAAGAAAGAGAAGACTAAAATTAAAATTAAAAACGAAAAGGGAAACTTCAAATATATATTCATTGTTAAACAAATCACCATGGAAGCACTACATGATGAGAGACATAAACCCTTCCTTACAACTGATAGAAAAATGTAGAAGTAAATTCATGTATCTGTAGGCAACTATTTTCCCACTAGAGAAGAGGTAGTCTTTTTTAAAAATTTTTTATTTTTCCATTTAAAAATTGACCCTTCCTCCCCTTCTCCCATTCCCTTCCCCCACTAGCCCTCTTCCCTCCCCCTCCATCCTTAAGAGAGGGCAGGCTACCCTGCCCTGTGGGAAGTCCAAGGCCCTCCCCACTCCATCCCAGCCTAGGAAGGTGTGCATCCAAGTAAACTAGGGTCCCAAAAAGCCAATACATGCAGAAGAGACAGGTCCCAGTGCTTTTATCGATGGCTTCTCAGTCCGTCCCCATTGGCAGCCACATTTAGAGAGTCCGGTTTGATCACATGCTCATTCAGTCCAGGTCCAGCTGGATTTGGTGAGCTCCCATAAGACCAGGCACACTGTCTCAGTGGGTGGACCAACCCTTCGCGGTCCTGACTTCCTTGCTCATCTTCTCCCTCCTTCTGCTCTTCAACTGGACCTTGGGAGCTTAGTCCAGTGCTCTGATGTGGCTATGGGTCTCTGTCTCTATCTCCATCCATCAGACAAAATTTCTATGGTGATATTCAAGATATTCATCAGTGTGACTATGGGACAAGGCCAGTTCAGGCACCCTTTCCTCTGCTGCCCAAGGACCTAGCTGGGGACATCCCCGTGGACACCTGGGATCCCCTCTAGAGCCAAGTCTAGTCTTTTCAGTCAAATGTACTGCTTAAATTAAATATCCACATGGAAAAATATTAAAAAATAATCCTCTACCTCCCTTGAGTTATAAGACTCAACTAAAAATTGTTTAAAGTCTATCATTTGAGGCTCAAAACTATGAAACTGATAGAAAAAAAACTAGGTGAAAAGTTTCCAAATATTAGATTCTCTTTGCCCACACCCCAAAGCACAGGAAACTAAACCAAACTTGACAGAATTACATCAAACTAGAAAGCTCCTACTCAGCAATGAAATAACTTCCAGGATAAAAAAGCAATCACTCATTTGTAAACTATACTCATGAAAGGAGGTTCATATTCAGCATATATAGATAATTTCAAAATTCAGTAGAGAAGAAGGTGAATTGAAAATTGAAGGGTCTAAAGGATAGACCCTAAATGGTAAAGTTCTTGTCACATAGACATAAAGGCCCAAGTTTCTAATGTTCAGGATCCACATCAAAAGCTGGGCAAAGCAGACTTGGTTTTAGTTCCAGTAGTGAAGATATAGAGATAGGATGATCTCTGGGTTTGGGTAACAAGTCTGTCTAGTCAAATATGACAGATTCAGGATCTATATACAACTCTGTCTCAAAAACATAAAGTGGAGAGTGATTGAGAAAGATATCCAACTTCAACCATGAACATGTACACATGCTCTCATGAATGGAAAAAACACCTAAATAGATACCACAAAAAGAATAAATATAAGTGGCCATTTGCTATATGAAAATATTCTCAACATATTAATTATTAGTAATACAGCAGCACAAACCCTAAAACAATATCATGTCACATTATTTAGAATAGTCAATACATAAGAGAACATTACCATTGTTGATGAGTCTGCAAATTATTTAAGCCATCATAAAAATGGTTTGGAGGTTCTTCCAAGACTTGAAGTTATCAGTACCACATGATCTATCAATCTTACTAATAGATATATAAACAAAACAATTGAAATCAATATGTTGAAAGGATATCTGCACTTCTAGTCTTGTTGCAACTCTTTTAAAAAGTAGCTAAGAAATGATAAACTAAGAGTTGTCATTTTTTATTGATTTTTATTGAGCTCTCCATTTTTCTCTTCTCCCCTCTCTGCCTCTCCCCTCCCCTTCAACCCTCTCCCAAGGTCCCCATGCTCCCAATTTACTCAGCAGATATTGTCTTTCTCTACTTCCCATGTAGATTAGATCTATGTATGTCTCTCTTAGGGTCCTCATTGTTGTCTAGTGTCTCTGGGATTGTGGTTTGTAGGGTGGTTTTCTTTTTTTTATGTTTAAAAACCACTTATGAGTGAATACATGTGATAATTTTCTGTCATTTTTAAGGAAATCATCAATATTTTAAGAAACGATATTGTGGATAATACAGATAAAAACTGGAGACTATTACAGTAAAGCGAAATGAGGTAGGTACAGGAAAATCAAGAGTTTATGATCTCATTCCTGTGTGGAATGTAAAAAAGTTGACGTTAAGAAGTAGAAGAATCCAGTGATAGCTACCAAGGCCAGGGACAGTACGTGATGGCATTGAGTAGAAAGTAGGTGACAGTTAGGCAGCCACAAATGTTATGGTGACAAAATTGAGTATATGCTATATTTCTCAGAAATATATTTTGTATGTGTTTTCATAACTTCAAATGCTAATAATATCAATCAACTATTTTAAAGTTAATCTAAAGAATACTTATAATCACATCAAATAAGTAAATATAAGTGGTTTCAAAGTACCAATGGAATTGGAATCACAAAGAATATATAAAGACTGAATTCATGTGTCAATATATTTTGAATGTTTTCACTAGTGAAAAACACTAGACAAAAGTGATAAATGCTTTAGGGCAGTATTTTCTTATTTTACTATCTTTCTTTTACATACAAAACACAGTTTCCCCTCCCTCCTTTCTTCCCATTCCTTCCCCCACCTCCTATATATCTTCTTTATTGACTCCTCCTCCTTTCAGAAGCAGTAAAGCCTCCAATGGGAGTAAACACAGCATGACACATCAAGTTGAGGCAGGACCAAGCTCTTCCTGTTGCGTAGATGCTGGGCAAGGCATTCATGCATGGGGAATAGGTTCCAAATAGCCAGCTCATGTTCCAGAGACAGTTCCTGATTTCAATGTTTGGGGCCTCACAAACAGACCAAGCTACCCAGCTGTTATCCAGATGCAGAGGGCCTCTGTCAATCCCATGCAGGCTCCCTGTCAGTCCAAAGTCCATGTGCTCCCGTTAGCTCAGATCAGCTGTCTTTGTGGGTTTCCCCTTCATAATCTTGATCCCCTTTTGCTCGTGCAATCCCTCCTTCCGCTCATCAAATGGAATTCTAGAGCTTGGCCAGGTTCTTGCCTGTGGATCTCTGCATCTGTTTCCATCAGCTACTGGATAAAGGCTCTCTCTTTGTTGACAATTAGGTAATTACCAATCAAATTACAGGAGAAGGCCAGTTCAGGTACACTCTCCACTATTGCTAGGAATCTTAGCTGGGGTCAACCTTGTGGATTCCTGGGAGTTTCCCTGGCACCAAGTGTCTTCCTAACCCCCAAATGTCCCCCTCTATAAAGATATCTCTTTTATTAATCTCCTGCCTCAGTCCTGCCTTCAAGTTGACCAACCCAATCCCTCATGTTCCCTTCTCCCATTCCCTCCGCCTTCAACCTCTCCCTCTGTTCACCTAGGAGATCTCATCTATTTCTTTTCCCAGGGAAATTCATGAGTCCCTCTTAGTGTCCTCCTTGTTACCTAGCTTCTCTGGGGCTGTGGATTGTGGCCTGGTTATCTTTTGTTCAGAAATTTCTTTACTATGATTATGCAATGCACATATGTATTGAAATATCACATGGCATCCCAATAATATGTACAATATGTATAATTTTATGTATCACATAAATGAATTAATTTAAATAGAAGGATAATTTAGATATCTTTGAGTATAATAATTAAATCTTATGTTATTATTAGTATTATTAGAAATGCTTCTTAACGAGGTAGCCAACATTAAATGAATATTGGAGTTATCTAGAATGTAATATATATTAGAGAAAGAGGGGCATTACTTGATAATACCTATTTTTATATTTTAAAAGTGTCTAAGTTGTTTAGCTGAGCTCAAAGATGTTTGAAGAACCTACAACTACAATTCATTTGCTTTCCTCCCCACTCCTGAAAGGCTTGAATGGCCTTTTATTTCTCTGGTGCAATAAAGGACAACTTTAAAATGTTAAAATTATTGAAGTGCCAACAGGGAGACATAACATAAAATGAAAAGAAAATTATGATGATAGGCTTCATGCTTGCAAAATATCTTCTTCAGCGTACAAAACTATTACCACTACTGATGCCCCTGAATTTGAACTCATCTGCTTGAAATCACAAACTGGACTCCTTTTGCTGAGTAACTAAGAATCAGGTCAACACTTATACCACAGTCATCCATGGATAGTTCATACTAGGAACATTGTATCTGAGGTAATCTTGAATCCTATTACTTTCCTCTTGTCTTTAATAAATTTATAAATAATTTATATCAACGAAAACAAATTTAGTTTATATTTTCATTATGCTCCCACTTCCATTTGTATTTTAAAACTGCTTAGTTATACTTATTTGATGCAAGTATATCCATTTTAATTCTTTCTTAAAATACTATTGCCTTTAGAAGCTATGAAAAGACATTATCTCAGAGACAAGGATGGAAACAATAAGTGTATTATAAGAGAAAAGAATCATGGTTTATAACAACTTGTTGAGGTATATATATTCCTTGCCCCTGAAAATACAGAAACAGTGAAGACCGTGTTGCACAGATATGAGACAGGCAATGATCCAGTATATTTACACATAAATGAAAAAAAAAACCATCATTTGCTCTTATTTAGCAATTGACAATAAACTCACTGGTTGATTACAAAACACTTTTAAGTTAATTAGATGAATTAGTGATGTGAAAGCTTTATTATCAAGTCTTATGAATAGAATCTCTAAAAATATTTATTTTTATTTTATATGTATTAATTCCTAAATGTATGTAGGTACATCATACATATCCTGAGTATCTCGCAGAAGCCATAAAAGGGCATGCGATTCCTGAAACTAGAGTTACAACAGTTTTGAACCATCAATATATGTCCTGGGAACTGAACCCCGGTTCCCTGGAAGAGCAGCAAGTATTCACTACCTGTGGAGCCATTCCCCCAACCCCATTTTGAATATGCTTTTAAAGTATGTGTTTAGTATTCATTGTGGTCTAGTTGTCTTTTTTGTTTTATTTTCTATCAATTCCCATTAATATAGCTTTATATTCTTTTATAATAGCTATGTTTAATTTATTCTGGTACTTTTGTTTGTAGAAATGATCTCGTGTGGAAAGGATTGACATTTGCTTCTGTTTGGTGGCTGTCAGCACTTGCAATCTGATATTAGCGCAAGTCAATTTTAGGAATGAGATGACATGCCTATCTGATGATGCTTGTTGGACTCCACATCTTAGTTCCTTAAATTTAAAAATCATTCAGAAGTGCCTTTCAGCACCTCAGATTCTGAATTGCTCATTTAGAATTAACCACTCCCATAGTGATAAATGAATAAATATTTTCAGCATTACAGAATTTAACTTCTTGGTATTACTTAATTTGGCTAATAAGCACCCAAAGAGGTACATAAAATACATAAAAATGGATAATCTCACTTTGTAATAAAACTTTATTTACAAAGATAAGAAGCATGGTTTACAAATCACAGTGTTTTAACTTTGCCACAGAAGAAAAATAGCTCCATATGTCCATCTACCTCCAATCCTTCCATACTACATTAAATCATCACATAATTGTCTACAAGCGTGTTAATTCACAACTGCCTCCAAGCAGATGGTTTTCATGATTTAATTAGCTTTTTTAGCTTTTTTTTCAGTGAAATTAGCCCAAATGACCCCGTTCACCATTATTGAAACTCAAGTAGAGTTTTAGAAAAATCTTTGGTTAAGGAAAAAAAATGATTCTAATATCCAGTTAGACCAGCACCATTTGTTGAAGATGCTTAATTTTTCCCATTGTATGATTTTGCATCTTTGTAAAAGATAAGGTGTCCATAGTATGTGAATTTACATCTGGGTCTTTGATTAGATTCCATTGATCCACTTGTCTGTTTTTAAGCCAATACCATGTAGCTTTTATTACTACAACTCTGCAGTAAAGCTTGAAATCAGTGGTGGTAATACCTCCAGAAGTTCTTTCATTGCACTGGATTGTTTTAGCTGTCCTGGATTTTTTTCTTTTTCCATATGAAGTAGAATATTATTGTTCATTCAAGCTCTACAAAAAATTATGTTGGAATTTTAATGGGGATTGCATTGAATATGTAGATTGCTTTTTGTAAGCATGTAGATGAATGCAACAAGGTCCATATTTATCACCCAGCACAAAACTCAAGTCCAAATGGATCAAAGACCTCAACATAAAACCAAATATACTGAACTTGAGAAAAGAGAAAGTTTTGAATGCATTAGCACAGGAGACAACTTCCTGAATAGGTTACCAATAGCACAGACACTAAAAATGACAATTAATAAATGGGACATTATGAAACTGAAAATCTTCTGTAAGACAAAGGACACTGTCAATAGAACAAAATGGCAGCCTACAGAATGAGAAAAGATCTTCCAAAAAGAGGTTGATCTCCAAAAAATATAAAGAACTCAAGAAAATAGACATCAACAAACCAAATATTCCAACTAAAAATGGGATAGAGATCTAAACAGAGAATTCTCAACAGAGAAATCTCAAATAGCCTAGAAATACTTGAAGAATATTCAACATCCTTAGCCATCAGGGAAATATAAATCAAAAAAACTCTGAGATGTCATCTTACACCTGTCAGAATGGCTAAGATTAAAAGCACAGGCAATAGCACATGCTGGCAAAAATGCGGAGCAAGGGGAACCCTCCTCCAAGTTTGATGGTGGAAGTGAAATTTTGTACAGCCACTTTGGAAATCAATATGGCAGTTTCCCAGAAAATTAGAAATCTATCTATCTCAAGATCCAGCTATACCACTACTGGGCATATACCCAATGTATACTCCATCTTGAATTTTGCAGGCAAATGGATGGAGCTAGAAAACATCATTTTGAGTGAGGCAACCCAGATACAGAAAGACAATTATCACACGTACTCACTCATAAGTGGTTTTAAACATAAAGCAAAGAAAACAGGCCCGCACCCACAAATCACAATCCCAGATAACCTAGAAAACAATGAGGACCCTAAGAGAGACATACATAGTTCTAATCTACATGGGAAGTAGAAAAAGACAAGATCTCCTGAGTAAATTGGGAGTATGGGTACCTTGGGAGAGGGTTGAAGTGGAGGGGAGAGGTAACGAGGGGAGCAGAGAAAAATGTAGAGCTCAATAAAAATAATTAATAAATAAAGTACACTCCATCCTATAACAAGAACACTTGCTCAACTATGTCTGTAGCAGCTTTATTTATAACCCAGAAACTGAATGACATAGATTTCCCTCACCTGAAGAATGGATAAAAAAATATGGTACATTTATGCAACAGAGTATTACTGAGCTGTGAAAAACAGTGATATCATGAATATGCACTTAAATGGATGGAACTATAAAAAATTCATCCTGAGTGAGGTAAACCAGACCCAGAAAGATAAACATGATATATCCTCTGTTAATGATATTAGCTATAAAGTAGAAGATAATTATGCTATATTCCACAAACCCAGAGAAGCTAAATAACAAGAAGAGCTCAATTGGGAACATATGAATCTCCCTGGGAGGAGAAATAGAATAGATATAGTGGATGGAGGATGCGGTTGGAGGTGACAGAAAGAGAGGGAATCAGGTTGGGGAAGATGGAGTGAGACAATACTGAAAAAGACAACTGAAATTGGAAGGCATCTTGGGGACAAGTTAGAAACCAAGTGCAATGGGAATTCCCAGCAATCTACAGAGATGAACCTAGTTAAGAGTCCTCACAATGGGGATATGGAGCCTGAATTAGCCATCTCCTGTAACTAGGCAAGACATCCTGTGGAAGGATTGGGATACCAACTTAGCCACAAAAACTATGACCTACAATTTTTCGATCTACAAGATGTGCTGGGATAAAGGTGGTACAGAAATTGTGGCCAACCAATGAAGTGTACAACTTGAGGACCTATGCCTCAAGAGGAAGCCTACCCCAGACACTCCATGGAGGGCCAGGACCCAGTGACTGGATATCCCAGAGACCTAGGATAGAAACAAACATAGCTGACAAAAAAATCAATGAAATGATTTTTAATGACATTCTGCTATACTCATATATTGGTACCTAGCCCAATTGTCATTGGAGAGGCTTTATCCAGCAACTGATGAAAATAGATCTATAGAGATCCATAGCCAAACATTAGGTGGACCTCTGGGAATTCTGCAGAAGAGGGAAACGAAGGATTGTAGGAGTCAGTGGGGTCAAGAACAACATAAGAAAACCTACACAATCAACTTACCCCGGGTTCATAGGTGTTTTCAGAAAATAAACCAACAACCAAGAAGCCCACATGGGACTGACCTAGGCCCTCTGCATATATTTTACAACTCCGTAGATTGGGCTTCATGTAAGACTTCTAACAGTGGGATCAGGGGTTGCCTCTGGCTCCTTTTCAGTTTTTTGTGTTCCTCATCCTCCAACTGGGTACTCTTGTACCAGCCTTCAACTTGATGTGTCATGTTTGGTTGATTTAAATGAGAAGGTGCCCTATCCTGAATAGAAAAATAGGAGAGGTGGATGTCTGATGGGGAGTAGGGGAGGTAGGGGAATGGACTTGGAGGAGAGAAAGGAGGGGAAATAGCAGTTACGCTGTAAATGAAGAGAAGAGAAGAGAAGAGAAGAGAAGAGAAGACTCTAAGAAAGAAGTCATAGATCCTAATAAATTTCAGAGTTTCTGCTGGTGAGAATAGAATTTGCACCTTGTAAGAAAACATATTTTTATTATAGCCACTAAAATTATTTTTCCAAAGTTGGTTATTAAAAGTCCCACCAACCTATTTTCTTCTGCTTATACGCTATGGAATTTACCATTTATGTGAAGTGAGTGGCACATTAAATTAAATTAAGAGATGAACACATGTGTTAAACAATTTATTTTCCATAAATAGATGAGGTTCCAAATTGCCTTTTAAATCTTCCTAGATCTAATGGAAAACTTCAATTGTTAATTGCAGGTTATTTTGACAGATATTCTCTATAAGCCTGTACAAAATTGTCTTATAACAACACTCTCATAGGCAAATTTTCCAAAGAAATCTTATTTCATATCCACTCTTCAGTACCCATAACAGACATACATGTCTTCCTTCCTACTCCTGAATCCTCCCTGTTTGTCTTTAATAGTGTCCAATTATTTGACCTTAAATTTATTTGTATCTTGGTGTGTGAGCAACGTTATGCAGCTTTCTCCAAGTCTTGATGAATTGAAGGATACATGTCATGACATACATACTCATTTTAAGATGTCGATCAGGTTTGTCTATGGAACAGAGATTATGAAATGAATACTCATTCATATCCATGAGGATAAATGTTAAAGTAGTAATGACTCAAAAGTTGAATCTAAGTTACAATGAAGGGAAGCAGTGGCTGCAGCCTCTGAGAGACAGCAAAGACAACCCCTAACTGTTGTTAATATATGAAAATGTAAGTCTATACTTACATTCATAACTTACACAGTTATGAATACTGTGGAATTTGAGGAAAATTAAATGTCTTTTTATTTTGTAAAAGTAATTTTCTACTCCTCAAGGATCTTTACAAACAATTGTTAGACAGCCAGCTTCTCACTGTGAGAAGGAGATGAAAATGTTTTGCTGAATGCCAAGTGAAAAGATGTTACAATCGATTTGCTATTTGAAAAAAATTAAGTTAGGTTATAAACTTAATGTATAATGATGATAAACTCTTCAGTCATGCTTGAATTCATGATCTGCCTCTCCCACATAAAATGCATAGCTAATATTAAACTTTACCATTATGAGGGGAGTATTAATTATAAAAATGTGCTGAAGAAAATGTAATATAATACATGCAATATGAAGTGCAGAAATCTAGTCCTCACACAATAATGTATAATAAAGAAAAGTTGACTTAAATGGGAATAGTTCTGGGGGATCTGGTAGTACAGAATAAGGCATATATGTAAAAAGCTCAGTTGAGTGTTCAAGCCATATTCTAATATGAACACAGAAGCAACCAAAAGGCTTGTTTCTTTCAGGCCCTTAAAAATAATTTTTTTTACCACTATGAGATTACTAAACTAACTGAAATGATATTTCAGGGTCCATATCTTAGAACTATATTAAATATATAGACATAATTCTGAAAAGTCATTTAAACTTTCTAATGGCTAGCAATAACCAACAACCCTGGCGATAAAGGGAAAATCTGATTTTCAGAGTTGTCCCAGTATATTACAAAAATTATCAAGCCTTCAGTACAATATTATGAAGCTGCAATAGCATGCTTTAAGAGAAAGAGAGGGAATGTTTGGTGGTGAGTACATGATTGCAACCCACAAATTAGCAGACACAATTGAGAAGCATAGAAGCAAAGAAGTGTAGGTTGCAAGCTTCCAAAGACACTTCAGAGAACTGTGAGAGAGAACATCACCAGCCATTGCATGGGGAATTTCATGATTATGTTGGCTCATGGTAGGGTCATTGAATATGGAAATGGCCAATAGCAGTGAACAGTTGAAATTGTTTTTATTCAAGTAAACTTAATTAACAGATGAATCAGGGCAGGGCTATCCAAAACTGTGTCTTTGTTGAATGTGCATGAAAGTGAAAATATGACTACTGGCCTCTGGTAGAATAAGTCTACTTTTATAGAAGGAATCAGGGAGGATAAAGCACAGAATGACCCTCATAGTCTCATATATTTGAAATTTGTCCCAGAGTTGGAGTAACTGTATGGCAAGGGTTCTTGGAGGGTTCAAAAACCCACACTATTCCCATTTAACTATCTCTTCTTCATGCTTGTGGATAAGGTGTAATCTCTCAGCTACTGCTCCAGTGGTATGCCTGCCTACCTGTTGCTATGCTTCCCACCTTGGAGACCACAGACTCTAACTCTTGAATCTGTAAGCCTCAAATAAATATTTCCTTCTATAAGTTGATATGACACCTTGGTCATGGTGCCCTATCACAGCAATAAAATAGTAACTAAGGCATAGACAATATAATGTATTGGAGTAGGTTAAGAGAGAAAAGATCAATTATTAGATACCGATTTGTTGGATTATTTAGTGGTTCACCTAAAGCACTACCTGTAAAGCCTATTTGCCAAGCATGACTCCACTTGCTACCTAGAACAGAATGACCTAGAGAAATGGATGAAAAAATAAGTCATTGTCGTTAACAACCTGCTGACTGCTACAAATGCATCTGTTGAATCTTGTTTCCTTGCCCTCCCTACTTCCTATAAAGTGAGAGTGCACACTGGATGAGATACTGAGACTTTTCAGGAATTACCTCTCTTTCGCTCCCATTGGTATCAGAGTGCTTATTTCAGAAAGATTTTTGCAACACTGTCCAAGAGGAAAGAAAGCCAATGACTGTACTTTATAAGAGTTTAATATCATTCAGAGACTGCAAATATGTTCAATGAAAGTCTTTACTAAGTCCATGTGCACAAAGTACTAGGTCCAATTCTTAACACTTCAAAACAAAAAGTTCTGATAGCAATTTCTAGAAATTACAGAAATCCACAAAAATGACCCTCCTAAGACTTCTAGCAATAGTGCAGATGGTGCCTGGAATGGCCTTTCCCTGTAATCAGATAACTGAATACCCTAATTATAATCAGAGAGCCTTTAACTGATAGAAGCAGATGCAAAGATCCACAGCCAGGCACTGAGCAGGGCTCAAGGATTCCTGTTGAAGGTGGAGGGATTGTATGAGCCAGGAAGATCAAGATCATGACAGGGAAACCCATGAAGACAGAAGAGCTGAGCTAATGGGTGCTGATGGACTCTGAGCTAACAGCTAGGGAGCTACAGGGGACCACCCTAGGCTCTATGCATGTGGGTGAAAGTTCTATAACTTGGTCTGTTTGTGGGGCTCCTAGCAGCGGGACTAGGACCTATCTTATGAACTAGTTTTGGATTTTGGGAACCTATTCCCTATGCTGGGATGCCTTGACCAGCCTTGACACAGAAGGACCAGCTTGGTTCTGCCTCAACTTGATATGCAATGCTTGGATTACTCCCATGGAAGGCCTGTTCCTTTCTATGCAGAGACTAGGAGGGATGAGGAGTGCATATGGGAAAGTAGATGAGATGTGGGGGGAAGATAATGGGAGGAGAGGAGGGAGAGGAAACTGTGGTCGGTATGAAAAATAAATAAAAAGTTTTAATAAATAAATGTTTAAATAAATATAAAGAAATTACCCTACCGATGATAATCCCTATATAACCATTTAAACAATGCCAATCCTATAACTCTACTACAAATATATATTATTTAAACTATTTGCACTTCATTCTACAAACTCAAGATTAACTTCATATCAAAACGTGGCAAAATTATTGCAAGAGAATACTGCTACGTAGCAATATATTCATGAATGTAGCTATGAAAAATCTTCACAAAAGTTCTACAAAATTAATGACCATTTCCAAATATAATATAACCTATTATTGATTTATTTATAATAAAATACGAAACCAACCATGGCAACATCATTAATACTCATGATTACTTTAATGGGTGAAGAAAATCAATAAGATAAAATGTCATTTTATATTAAAGGGATACTGTATTAATCTGGGTACGCTAATGAATGTAATTTTTATATATGGAGTGCAAGATAAAGGAGGGAATATTGTGGAGGGATAATTAACACCGAAGGATTCTAAAAATCACCTTTAATAACCTAAAACTGTAGAAGAATCCTAAAATATAGCACACCATACACACACACACACACACACACACACACACACACACACACTTAAAGAATTTAAGTGGATGTGAATGTGGGTCTCTGTCTCTATCTCCATCCATCGGATGAAATCTCTATAATGGTGATCAAGATGATCATCAATGTGACTATGGTACAAGGCTAGTTCTGGCACCCTCTCCTCTGCTGCCTGAATACCTAGCTGGGGACATGCCCGTGGACACCTGGGATCCCCAGGGCCAAGTATCTTGCCAACCCTAGAATGATTCTCTTAATGTAGATATCTTATTCCCTTCTCCAATGTCCACCTTTCCTCCATCTTCACCCTCCCACTC